>PVKE010001007.1:0-94510 GCA_004027555.1 Craseonycteris thonglongyai | reverse complement strand
ATGTGAAAAGATAAAAAAAAAAAAAAAAAAAAAGATTTAAAAAAAAAAATATCTTGGGCAAGTTCACTGATTCATTCATTCATTCATTCATTTAATAAACATTCAGTAAAAGGGCAATGCAATGTAGCATGAATGTGGGTTGTGGAGCCAGACTAGATAAGTTAATACACTCACTATACCACTCACTAGCTTTGTGACTTTGGGCAAGACTCTTAACCTCCCTGTGTCTATTTCCTCAATTGTAAAAAGAGAATAATAATATCCACATCACAGGGATGCTGTGAGGGCTCACTAAATTAATATATGTCAAGCAGAACAGTGCCTGTCACATCGTAAGTGCTGTAGGTATTAGCTATTACTGTTACTATTATTATCATTATTACTATTCCAAGGGCATCTGCTGTGTGCTCAGTTCTCTGCTGGGGCACTGGAGACTCATAGATGAATCAGATCTGGTCTCTGCCCTTGGGAGCTCCCGCCTTGGTACAAGAGACAGAAATATAAATAAATCATTACCTTCTGTAGGCCAGAGCTTCCCAGACTTTTCCAGCAAGTCGCCTGTCAGCAAAGGCAAGTGACTGCTTCCCCCAGGGGGATCTGGGGGCACAGCTGACAGCAGCCAGACTGAAAATGTCTTTGAAGTCCCCATATTTTATCTTAAAAATTCATGCAAATCTTACATTCTTCTCATACTCTGTCCATGCTTGCTTTAATTTAGGGGGTGGGGGTGGGGCAAAGGGTGTTTTAAATGTACTTACAGTCATCTAGCTTTATCCACAAGATCATACAGTAGAATGGGTGCTCCAGGTATTCTGTGGCCTTGGGTCCCCTTGAGCATACAAGCTGGTACAGCCTCAGGGATGTGAGAACCCATTTGAAAGGGAACACCATCTGGGTAGGAGGTGTCCTAGAAGGCAGAAGGAGAAGAGGGGAGGGTGCACCCTAGTCTGACAAACCCAAGGCAGCCTACTCATGGAAGGACTGCATGTCTGGGTCTAGGGGGCAGGTTGGATTTTATCAGAAAAAGGAGTAGATCTGGCAGAAGGAACTGCATGTGAAAAGAACAGAGGCATGAAGGGGCAAGTTCATGAAACAGGGAACACTGTACTAGGGCCAGAGTGGTATATATGGAATGGAGAGTAAAGGCATCAAGGGCTGAGGCTGTAGGTTGTTGGTGCAGGGTGGGCTTTGGAACATGGCTTTACCATCCCTTGGGGGTGCTAATTAATATCTCTGAACTTCAGGTTTTTCTCATTTTAAAAATAGGGATAAAAAATGTGCCTACCTTACAGAGTGGTGGTAAGGATTAAATTAGATCATGTGTGTCAAGTGTACAGCTGTGATTTTTATAATCACAGACGACTCTTCATTTTTTCCAACCAATGGCCAAATGGGGTACGGACTGGCCTCCCACAGCCAGTCACCTATCTCCAGATCTAAATGGCCTTGGTAATGCCAGGTGTCTACAGGAATGCTGAAGATGTGCCTCCCATGCCCCGCCCCCAGCTCATAAATCCCTTCATGAGTGGGCCCTCACCCATGGCACCAGCCTCATCTCTCTTCTGCAGCCCTACACCAGAACGTGCTCTCTTGATTTCCACATGGACACCCTCTCTCTGGAACACTTTTTCCTTTACCTTTCCCTCCCACCACCCCTCCCCCCGACTTTCACCTGGATAACTCCTGCTTATTTTTTCAGGTTTCAGATTAGATGTCATGTCCTCAAAACCCTAACCGCAATGCACTTAATGGTGTAAACAACCATTCCCCCCAGGACAATGTCCTATTCTCTGCTGCATGCTCAGCATCGAGCAGGTGTGCAATCACTATTTGTAAAATGGGTGGGTGACAGGAAATACCAGTCCAGACCAATGAAGACCCTGTGGCTGGAATTCAGGAAGGGTGCAGGGGCTGCTAAGAAAGATTAGGACCCAATCTCACTCTAGGCCCTGGACAAACTAAGCCACAGTTATTTGAATTCTCCCCTCTCACCATGCTTTCCTCTTGATTTTTTAGTAGCAAGCTTAATAAATATCAGCACAGTCCAATAGAACTTTCTGCAATGAGGAAAGTGGTCTATATCTGTGATGTCCAACATGGTAGCCACCAGCCACACGAGGATATTGAGCACTTGAAACGTAGCGAGGGTGAACAAGGAACTGAATGTTTAATTCCGTTTAACTTAATTACTTTAAATTTCAATGGCCACTTGTGGCTAGCAACTACTTTATTAGATAGTATAGCTCCTTCCTTTGCAGCCCACACAGAGCCTGAGACAGGAAGTGAAGAGTCCAGGGTCTGCCGCAGCCTTTGTGCCCTCTCCAGGTCTTGTTTTTCTTACATGTGAAATAAGGGGACTGGATTCAGTGACTTCTGGCGTCTTTTTCAGATGGAAAAATCTTGGACACAAAGATTGATGATGAGAGAAGGAAAAGGAGTTCTGGGAACAGCCGTTAGACTGGCTGAGGACCCAGGAGCCCAGGCAATGGGATGTGGTCAGCAGAGGGGAGAAGGGACAGAGAAGAAATAGGTTCACAAAAAGAAGAAAGGAGGCCTTGGACTTTGATCTGGTTCTTGTATAAATGCCAACATCTCTCCAGGGGCCGACAAAGCCCTGTGTGGTCTAGCTCCTGCCCTACTCTGCTTCCCTCACTTTCTGGGCTCCAGACAGGGTGGGCTTCCTTCAGTCCCATCACAGGGTCTTTGTCCATGCTTTTCCCTCTGCCTGGAATGATCTTCCCTTCACTTAGCCTCTCCTTCATTCTCAAACATTGTTTCCTTCACTGACTGCCTGAACTGTCAGAACCCCCCTACTATACACTGTCATAGCAGCATCCCTTTCCATTACAGCACTTTTCACAAGTATAACTTTATACCTATTTCAGTGATGCTGGGATCTGTGTCTGCCTCCCTTGAGAGGGTTAGGATAAACTTTTTTCTCATGGTGTACCTTCAGTACCTAACACAGAAGCTACCACAGTAAGTGCTCCATAAATGTTACTGAAGGGATGGCAGGCAAGGGGAGGCAACCAGGTCTGGGGAAGGAACATGAACTTCAGAAGCCCCAGGCCTTGCCTGTTGCTTACATACTGGCTGTGGAAGCTTTAGGGGTGGGGTGTTCCCCTTGGCCTCTCAGGATTTCAGCTGGATTTTTTTCTTGGCCTCTCACCTAGGGCTGCAGCCAAGATCTCTGATGGTTCCCAATACTATGTTCTGCTCATCATCACCGATGGGGTCATTTCTGACATGACGCAGACGAAGGAGGCCATTGTCAGTGTGAGTCTGAGGACAAGGGCTTGTCAGGAAGGGGCCGCTGTTATTGACTGTGAAGGGGTTCAGATTTTACCCTACTTATAAGCTAACGAGTTAGCCTCCCAGTTTCTTGTATGCTGGGAGAAGATACAAGACTAGTAGGTCAGACAAAAAGGACTTTGTTATTCCCAGCAGTAGCAATAGCTTTAAGAATCAACATTCTCTCATCCCACAAGTATGAGAAAGTCCCATTTCCCACAAGATGTTGTTAAGAGGGCCACATGACACCTGCACCCACAGTCGGTTGCATTATAGGATAGAAACCTTGAGCTCAGGGAACTCAGATCTTTCATAATGGGCAGTAAGCATCCCTGCCCTTTGTTTCAGTGTAAGACATTTTCTTATACTGGACAGTAAACTGTTGGGAGCCGGTCGTGTGTCTAAACGAAGAGTTTTTAGGGGGCCTTGATGGCAGGGCCTCGGTTTCCTTGACCTCTCAGGGAAGGCCGGCCTGGGGCCTTGATGGCAGGGCCTCAGTCCCCCCTTTCATCTCCCTCGGAGGGTAGTTGGGTGATTAGATATAGAAAAATGTATATGTGTAGCTTTGCATGAAGGTCAGACAGCTGGTACCAGGTGTTAGATCACAGGCTGTGGGATAAAAAGAATGCGTGGGAGAGGGTCTGCATGTTCCTGATAACACACTGCCTGCGCTGTACTTCAGTTAATGAGTAGTTTTTGATGTGGTTGAAAAACTCCTTTTTGTCTTTCCTTGCTCCGTGTAATGACATGAACCTTGGCTATATGTGATTGAATAAAGCTATTCAGGGCTGCTCCTATTGAGGACAGTCGGCAGACCATTTGGTCTGTCTTCAATTCCCACCGCTCGAACTCAGGAACTTTGTTCAGCCGGGCTGGTTCCTGGTTACAGTAAACAAAACAGCCCTCTGTTCTAAAGGAAGATACTGCACTTTTCAAGGCTATGTAATATGCAGGCATCCTTGAAAAGGTAGTCTGGAACAAAGGGAATCTATGCCTCTGCTTGCAAGATGTACAGAAATGTGACATACATAGAGTTGTCTCTCAACAGTCACCTCATTACAGCTGGCTACTCACCCCAGCCCTTTTTCCCTCACAGGCCTCCTCACTGCCCATGTCTATCATTATTGTTGGTGTGGGACCTGCCATGTTTGAGGGTGAGTAGGATGGGAAGAGAGGGGGGATGTCCATGAATGGGACCAAGAAATGGGGGAAATAGGGGAGAATCTGGGCACCTACCTGCCTCAGAAAAAAAATGTATGATAGATGCCTGTGTTGAACCTTGGCCAAGTCAAAGACCTTTTCTGAATCTGTTTTCTCATTATACTCCAGGCTGTTGATATAAATAGTTCCCTCCTGGGATTCCCAGGAAGATGGCTTAGTAGCTCCATAACAGTGCCTAATATTTGTAGGACTTCCATACAACCATTAGGCATTCTCATGACTCTGAAAGGGAGATAAGAGGGAGGGAGGCAGCATGGGTTGATGTGGGAGAGGCCAGTCAGCTGAGGGGTGTCTTTTCTGCAGCAATGGAAGAGTTGGATGGTGATGATGTGCGCGTATCCTCTAGGGGACGCTACGCAGAGCGGGACATCGTTCAGGTAGACCTGACCAGGGCAAGGAAGGCATGGAGCTGAAAGGCATGGTGGGAAGGAGAAGCTAAGTTGGCAATCACTCTACCTTACTGCCTTTTTAATCACCTACCTTTCTCCCCTCCTCACTCTTTCAGCCTCCTTGCTCATTGAAAATCTTTGTGAGAAAGGCAGGTTGCTGCATCCATTGATCTCCTCCATAGTGTAGATCCCCAAGGTCCCTGCCCTCTAGTGGAGGCAACCAATAATCACACAGCTAAATATCTCATTAGATTGTGATGTGTTCCAGAGAACAGCAAATGCCACTATGAGTGCCTATAACAGGGATGGATCTGTCTTAGGTAGGGTAGTCAGGGAAGGCTTCTGTGAGGAAATGACATTTGAGCTGAAACTTAAAGGAAGGTATAAGCATTACAGGTAGCGGAACAGCACATGAAAAGACTCTGAGGCCCAGAAGAATTGGCCCAATCATGGAAAAGGCAAGAGGCTAGGGTAGCAGGACCACAGCAAGTGAGAGAAAGGAAGCCAAGGCCATTTCAATCACGTTGAACATTTGGGGTTTTATTCTAAAAGAATTGGAAAGCTCTTGGAGGATTTTACATAGAGGAGTGAGATAGTCAGACTTCAATTATAAGACGCTATCTACTTCATGGAGGGTAGACTGAAGCAGGAGAGAAGGCAGGTAGACCCATTAGTGAAGAAACCTTTGAAGTCTACAGAAGAGACTATAGGAATCTGGAAGGGAATGGAAGTAATGAGGATAGAAGAAGCAGGTTCCAAAGATTATTTAAGAAAAATTTTATAAGAGCTAATGATTTGATTAAATGGTGATGGAGAGTAAGTGGGGCTTCAAGGATGACTGAGCAACTGGGTGAGTGATAATCCCATTTATTGGGAAAGGGGAAAGCTGCAGGAGGAGCAGATTTTGCAGAAAGGGCTAGAATCCCATTGTGAACACATTAGGTTTGAGGTATCAAAGACAACTAAATGGAGATGTGATACAGGCAACCAAGTATGCATCTCTGGACCTTAAAAAGAGAGGCTTGGGATGGATATATAAACTTGGGAGTCATCAGAGAACAGCTTTTAAAGCCACTGAAGTGTATAAAACCACCCAGGAAGACAACAGAGAGAGAGAAGGAATCAATTTAGAGATCAGGTAGACCCCGAGGAATAGGGTGTGGGGAAAGGGAGCAGCTGGAAAGGTAGGAGAAAATTCAGTGAGTGGTGTGTCAAGAGTGAGGGTGTGCCCAAGAAGATTATGGTCAAATATAATAATGGAGAGCTGAAGAGAAGCAAGATGAGGTGAGGACTGACAGTTACTGCCCAGTGGACTGATGGGGGAACAGGGGGCTGATGATAACATTACAAAAGCAGTTTCAGTAGACTGTGGGAACCCAAACTGGAGTGGATTGAGGGTAAATAGAAGGTGAAAAAAAAAGTGGGTGGGGAGAAAGCAAATGTAGAAAGCTGTCCAAAATAGGTGGAGCGAGATAGTGTGCTATTTGGAAGGAGATATTAGCCGGTCAAAGAGGAAGCCTCCCTGCTGCCCCCTTTCCCCACTGCTCTCTCTCCTGGCCACCACTCATACCTGATTATCTGTGCCTGTCCCAGTTTGTCCCATTCCGAGACTATGTCGACCGATCGGGAAACCAGGTGTTGAGCATGGCCCGACTAGCCAAGGATGTGCTGGCGGAGATCCCAGAGCAGCTGCTGTCCTATATGCGCACCAGGGACATCCAGCCTCATCACCGGCCCCCTGCTAACCCCAGCCCAACCCCAGCTCCAGCACAGCCCTGAGGAGCCTACTTATCCAATGCCTAGCAGTCTGCCCATTTGCCCACCCACTGCTTCCGCTGAAGGCCAGAGGCACCTGGAGCCCTGGAACTCATTGGGAGTCCAGATTGGAGGATCAGTGCTGGCTGGCCAAGCCCTCTGCCCCCTCACCCACAGAAGGGCCTGGCACTCTCACCATCTCCCTGCCTTCATGCTGATAATAAAGCTGGTCTTTACTCCACCTCTGTCTCGTGGATCTTGGGGAGGGAGACTGGGGGACTTAAGGCCTGACACCACACCAGGAGGAGGAGGTAGCAAGGATGGATGGCTTCAGCTAGGGCTCACCTCCCCCACAACGCACATTTATCCCAACATTTCTTCAGACATTGTTCAAACACTTCAGAAATGTTAAGTGAAATTGTGTGTGTATTTCTGAGGAGAGAGATCATAGCTTTCATCAGACCCTCAAAGGGGTTTATGACTTCAAAAGCAGTTGACTTTAAGATGACTCTGTATGACTCTTCTCTGATCCATTTATTATGAGTTTTTTGAGGGTAATAAAAAAGTTAATATTTTCTTTGAGTATCCACATGTCACACACTATGCTGGGCAATTTATAAGCATCATCTTATTTAATCCTCACAAAAATCCTATGAGGTAGGCACTATTTTATCTGTTTTACATGTGAGGAAACTGAGGCTCAGAGAGATTGTCACTTATTGAAGAGAACTCATTAGAACCCAATATCTTAACTAGTAAATAAATTCCTGAGTGTCGATTTTATTAAGACTTTTTTTTAATACATTGTATATAAAAACAGATACTATATTATAGTGAGTCGAGTGCAAGGTATCCATTAAGATAGAAGCTTTCCAGATTCTTTGAACTTTATTCCAGAATCGTGGAAGACCCTTTCACGCTCCTCTTTGATGGCAAAACTGGAGAAGCTCAGCAGCAACCACTGTTTAACAAGTTGACTCTCTGGCACCCAAGTTTTCCAAAGCTCCCAAGAACTGACCAAGTTTTCAAGCTCCGTTTTACAAATAAGGAATTTGAGGTAGGGAGAATTTGACAACTTGCCCTAGTTCACATAGCTACTACGTGGCCCAGCCACATTAAAACCAGCTGTCTGTTTTTCAACCATCTTCCAACCGGCATCTCACAGCCAGGGTGCATTTCACCTCCAACCTACAGGATGGAGTTCAGGCATCTGAATCCCATTTTACCTTATACATACCCTTTCACACTCAACAGCCCTCTGCACCTCCCCAAATCTGCACCTTCCTGCGAACCCACATCTCCCTTCCCGTCCCGCTCCTTTCCCTTTCCCAAGCTTCTTCCCTTTCCTTCTGCCCTGCCCTTTCCCTCCAGCCCCGCCCCTCTACCTTTCCAAAGCCCGGCCCCTTCCCTTCAAGCCTCTCCCAGCTCGGTCCTTTCTCCCTACTCCACCTCCACTTTACAGGCCCATCCAAAGCCTCACATTTTCTTTACTGAGGCCCACACTTCAGTTGGGCCCACCCTTTGCCCCCCTCCTTCAGTCCCTAGTTTCCTTACTAGGACCCGCTTTATAGATGGCCCCGCCCACTTCCCCGAAAACCCCGCCCCACATACGTGTTCACTCTCCTCCAGCCCCGCCCCTACCCATAACTCTGGGCCTTCCTTAGGCTCCAGCCCACTTCCCTCAGGCTCCCGGCCCTGCCCCCAGCCCCGCCCCACGGCTCTGGCCCCGCCCAGCCTCCTTCCGAGACCAAGGCCAGGTCCCTACCGCAGCCCCAGCGCCACCAGGAGGGAGGGTGAAGAGAGGGAGGGGCTGAGGGGGAAGGGAGAAGGGCGGGCTCCTTACGCCCAGAGCCGCGGTCACCGTCCGTGGCCGCAGATTCGCCACAAACGGCCCGACCGCTCCGGATCGCGAGTACCTCAACTTCAGTCTCTAGAACCTCAGCTCTTAAGGTGGAGGTGCTACAGAACCCCTGTGGGGTGTCCAAAGGCCTTTACGAGTCCCAGAGAATGGCCTCCCAAGCCTCAGCGGGCGGGCGGGGTTCTGTGGCGAAAGTGCAGCACGGCAGCGCCACGGCGCTATGTTTACCCTGCACAGACGCCGTCGCCGCCGCCGCCGCCGCCGCCGCCGCTGTCCCTGCCTTTGCCGCCACTGTCTCCGCCGCCGACCCCACGCTACCTTCTGGAGTCTCCATTGTTCCTGCGGCGCCGGGTCGGAGACCGGGCAACTTAGGGGCTATCGAAACGGGAGGCGGCCAGCAGAGTTGAGACACCGGGGCGCCGGCGGGACCGGGAAGCGGCAGGGGTCAGCGCGGGAATCCCGGGGATCCGGGGTCAGAGCGTGGGGCGGCAGGAGGCCGGGGTGGCGAAGTCTGCAGTCTTCTGAGTTGGAGCTTCTCCCCAGCCCGCCTTTCCCCGCCGGCCTCCCCAAGCGGGGTCGGAGCCCCGGCGGGCGGCTCCGGCGATGAGCCCGGACTCGAGGTGGCCGGTGAGTGCGGGCCTGGCCAGGTGGGAAAGGGTTGGCAACTTTCGTGGGGCGCGCACTGAGCTGCCCTGCTAGGTTGACCCTCAGGCGACTCCGGTCCAGAGAACTGACAGGGCATTCACTTCTAGCCGGCATCCCGGGGCAAAACGGTATCATTCGGGGCTTCCAGGGCCAATGACAAGAGGGGGAGACTTGTTTAACTTGTTACACTTCGACAAAAGGGAAGCGTCACCGCATCCGGGAGGGCTGCGGGCCGGCCTGACCCCTCCGGCCCCCGCCCCCTACTTCCTCCGGCCCCTCAGCTCCACCGCTGCCATACCCTTGGGCGCCAGGTCCTTCCCATGGGCTTTCAGAAAGGTCGCGAAGTTCTTGTCTTCCATCCCCCCTGCCTTTCCCGCTAAGTCCCAGCAGGGCATCTGGGGTGGGGCTGGGCGTTGGGCTCTGAGTTACTTAGGGAACCAGAGAGCTGGGGCAGCCGAGCCGCAGCGTTCACCAGGGACCCATCATTGAAAGAGGAGAGCTTGTTTGGTCTGTGTTTTGAGACACAGCCCCAAGTAGGAAGTAGAAGGGAGCTGGAGTTGATGGAATAGTTTTACTGATGTGGAAATCAGGGACTTTGACAGAGGCTGAAGCAGCCCACTTGCTTGGTTAAGTCACAGGAGAGGCCTAGAGGGGTCACTGTTTGTCAGGGAGCTCCGGGTGGCACTGCCTGGAATGGTGCCAAGCCCCTAGTTGAATTGTTAAATCCCACTAAGCCTGGAGAAACTGGGACAGACTCTGACCAAGCTGGGCTTCCTGGAGGCTGGTGCCATCTGCTGTCTCCATTCACCTAGGAACACCAGAGGCAAAAGGGAGGACCCTGAGGACCAGCATGGAGCTGATTGTGCCTGGATTGCCTTCCTTCTGTATATAAGCTTTAGGGCCTAAGGCCAGGGCCAGGACATAGGCTTCCCCTAAAGATCCCAGAAATGAACTAATTATTTTTATAATCCAGTGATTTCTGCTGGAGACTAGAACTAAGTCATTGGCTACCCATTCTAGCTTCTACATGGGCTTACACTACCCTCATCCCTCTCACCTCCAAATCTGGTGATCCTCTCATTCAGCTATTCATTCAACAGGTTATTCATTTGCCAAAAACTGTGTCCACAACATTCCAAGTACTGGAGATAGAGAGTTAGGTAGGCTCTGGTGTCTGCATTGAACAGCTAGCTCCTAGTCTAGTGGGAGGAGACAAAGAGGTAAGAATGGAATACTATGGAAACAGCTCCCCATAGGAAAGACAAAGAATTCATAATAGCAGTGACATTTGAGCTGGGTTTTGAAGAATAGGTAGGAGCTCACCAATCAGAGAAGATAGAAGGCATTCCAAATAGAGATCATATTGCAGAAATAAGAAGTTATAACATTTAGGGACTGGTAAGTTGCCCTGGATAGACAGAAGCACAGCTGTAACTAACTGGTAAAGACTCTGGAAAGGAGGACTAGGGCCAGACAGTGAAAGGAGCACCTTGAATGTCATCATAGGGGATTTGGATATTATCTTGAAGTAAGTAGGGTGCACCAGTAGGCTTTTAATCATATTGAAATGACTTTTACTACTTAATAGAAAGATCACTCTGGCTACATTATGTGAGATGAGGGTAGAAGAGTTGAGACATAGGTTAGAATGACCAGGCTAGTGGTGCTGAGGTCCAGACTTTGGCTTTGGTGTGAAGGAGATGACATTTGGAGACATTATGGAAGTGCATTGGCCAGGATCTTTCAGGAGAGGGAGGGCTGGAAGGAGTGGCCAGGAACTCTTCCTAAGTCTGTGCTAACTGATCTGTAAATTCTAGATGTGACAGCATGGGGGTGGACTTTGACGTGAAGACTTTCTGCCACAACTTGAGGGCAACTAAGCCACCATATGAGTGCCCTGTGGAGACTTGCCGCAAGGTCTACAAGAGTTACAGTGGTATTGAGTACCACCTGTACCATTATGACCACGACAACCCACCACCCCCACAACAGACTCCACTCCGCAAGCACAAGAAGAAGGGGCGCCAGTCACGCCCAGCCAACAAGCAGTCACCCAGCCCCTCAGAGGTATCCCAGTCACCAGGCCGTGAGGTGATGAGCTATGCACAGGCCCAACGCATGGTGGAGGTGGACCTTCATGGCCGTGTCCACCGTATCAGCATCTTTGACAACCTGGATGTGGTATCAGAGGATGAGGAGGCCCCCGAGGAGGCCCCCGAGAATGGCAGCAACAAAGAGAACACTGAGACGCCGGCTACAACTCCCAAGTCGGGCAAGCATAAGAACAAGGAGAAGCGCAAGGACTCCAACCATCACCACCACCATAATGCTTCTGCCAGCACCACTCCCAAGCTGCCAGAGGTGGTATACCGGGAGTTGGAGCAGGACACCCCTGATGCCCCGCCCCGGCCAACTTCCTATTACCGGTAAGGCTGCCTCCATCTCCTAACTCTGGAACACTGGTCAAGTAGAGCTCAGGAGAAAGAGAGAGGTCACAGGCAGCAGATAGGAGAGTGGCAGATATAAAGGATAGCAGGAACACACTGGTCCTGCCAGGGCAGTGAAAGGAACAGTACACCAACTAATGATGGTAACATTTAATATATATATCACCATATGCCAGGCCCTGCACTGGGTGTTTTATGGCTACTCCCTAATTTTATGCTCACAACCCTCTCAGGTAGGTATTGTTCTCATTTCACAGATGAGGAAACCACAGTTTGTAAAAGGGGGCAAATTTACTGAAAGTCTCATGCCACTAGGCAGCTAAACTAGTATTCAAATCAAGGTTACTCTGACTCCAGAGTTGCACTATTTCCCTGTATCAAAAGATCCCTTCTCTGGTTCCCAACTTCATTCCATCACTGTGTGACCTTGGGAAAGGCATCCAGCTTCTGATTTTCTAGTGACTCTCTGCAGAGCAGGTTTAATATTACTCTGTCAGCCTAAAGGTAGAAGACTAGGGACAATGACTTCATAATGTCCTAAAAGCAATTTGTAAATCTGCAGAGGTAATTCTCCCATTATTTGCTCTGTTATTACTCCCCATCCTTTAGCATGCATAAGCATTATTTCTACCACCTATATTTTGTACTCTTCCAATGGCCCTTTTATTTATTTGTTTCTTGGTACCCCACTCCCTTCCAAAAATTAATAACTGTGGCTTCTAATAAAGTCACAGGCATAGGCTAAATTTCTTTAACATGAGGTAAAAAATGAATGGGTGAGTGCAGTGTGGTGGTAAAATTACATACAGAAACCCTAGCTGATGGACGGTAAGGAAACCAAATGTGAAACTTCTCTCTGAGAGTCTTGGCAGCTAAGGCAAAGAGTGCATTCAGATGAGCAGTTAAGGAGCAATCTTTAGTATCAACTCATCAGAAGGCCTGATCTTTGAGGATTTGAAAAGGTTTTTATATGAAAGGTTGTTTTTACCAAAAGTGCAATCCATGTGGCATACTACATCTCATAAAAGCAGATCTGTGGGAAACCAAGTAATTTGGCCTAGAATGTCATTTTTTCTTTCCCCTGTTCACACATTAGCCAGTCTCCTTACTCTCTTCCAGTCTTTCATCTGTCCAGCCCAGCTCCATCTCCTTCTGTCTCTCCACTGTCTCTTTCTCTTTTCTGTTAACATTGACTGTCATGCCCACACAGAACCCTCTCTGGGCCTGCCCTCCCTTGTGATGATGCTCTCTGCTCTGATAGGCATCTCAGCCCAGTTCATTCTGTTCCTCTTTTCCTCCCTTTACTCAGATTCACTTTTTTCTCCTTGGGATCAGGTGCACTGTCATCAGTTGGGAGGTGTGTTATAATTACTACTGTTAGCAGAACTGCTGAAGTTTTGGAAATGATTTGCTTTTTTATATGAATTTGAGAAGATTTGGGGTTATCTCTCTAATAACCACTTTCTCTTGCTTGCATCTGACATGCTTTCTTGAAGGGAAGGGAGAGGGTTGAGTGTCAGCTGGTGTGCCAGGAATTGTACCTGATATGCATTGCAGCCTCCCTTATCTGTGCTGCAGCCTATAATCTGGGTGCACTGTGGGAGTATGTATGCACCATCACAATGTGATGGGTATCATGGCATAGAAAAGGTTTAGAGCTCTTGTCAAGGCCTGGAAGTGCCTGGATGGTTCACACTATCCCTGAGACACGCCTTTTTTAAAGAATGATTGACATTGCCATCAATCACTTTAGGGAAGAGGTAAAAGATAAAGGCAGAAGCTACTTCCTATAGACATAGCATTTTAGTCTTTTTCCTCCCTTCCACCCCCAAAATGCTTTTCACATGAACAACACTGAGAGCCTATTTTTGTGTGGAGAATCAGACATGGTCCTTGCCTCTATCCTGTAGCGGAGGAGTTAGACACATAAACAACTACAATACAAGGCAAGGTGGGTCAGGGCTATACAAAAGCTAATAATGAAGCTAACATTTGTTGAGTACTTGCTCCATGCCAGATACTGTTCCTAAGTACTTTCCCTGTATTAACTTATTTAATGCTCACAATAGCATATAAAATAGGTTCATGTTAAGAATTACCACTTTATAATGAGGAAACCAAGGCCCAGGGGCATGAGCTCACTTGCCTGCTGACATACAAAGCATGGCTCCCAAGCCTGTGTTTGCCTGGCTTACTCTAGGACCCAGAGCTCCATTTCTCATGAGAGGGAAGGGAAGAGACAGGAGTTAACATTTACCTAGGGCCTGCTTTGTGGCACTTGATTGAGCCCACTCATTTTCGTAATTCCATCTAATCCTGATAGCTTCTTTTGGAGTAAGTACTAGTATCCTCATTCCATCTATAAAACCTAGGTTCAGAAAAGAGCAATGATGTCCTGAAAGTCACGAAGTTGGCAGAGCCAGGATTTAAATTATGTTTATTCGAAGTGAAAGCCCTGTTCTTTCCATTGTAGCCCGCTGTAGCTTTACAGTACTAGACTCCAGGCCACCTAGAGCATGGAAAGGGCATGGGGCGCCTACTCTGACTCCCAGGCACCTGCTAGCCCAGTGAGTGCTATAGGGCGGAGTTTGAATCCTAGCCCTGCCACTTCTTAGTTGTGCGACCTTTCTATGTTGGGCAAGTAACTTCTCAAAGCTTCAGTTTCCTCAGTGGGAAATAATACTAACCCTGTGGCTGTGGTGAAAATAAATGTGATAACTTAGCACAATGCCTAGCTTATGGTAAATGCTCAGTAAATCTTAGCCATTCTGACTGTTATCTCCCAAGGTTATCCAGAGAACAAACACAGTACCTATAGTTCTGGGGAGCCCTGTGCTAGTGTTGAAACAGTTGATAAGACCATTGGCAGCTCCATTCAGACACTGCCAGCTGTGGTGCTGAAACAATTTATATGCCATATGCAAGTGATACCTGAGGGAGGACCTTCTTCCCACTGTCTCTCTGCACTATCATTCAGACCATTCCAGTGGATCCTAGCTGCGCCAGCCGCCTCCCTTCAGGAGTCTGGCTGAGCCTCTGCACTTCAAGGGAGGTGGTATAGCAGCTAGGACATAAGCCTAGGCTCACATGCCAGTTCTACCACTTTCTCAACAGGGAGCTGGTGCCGGTGAATTAACCTCCCCAAACTGCAGCTTCCCTTTTGTGCAAAATAAGAATGATTATAGCACCTATAGTATGTGGGGTTAAAGTAAGGATGGAATGAAATAAAATGTGTAAAGGTACAGGCCTGGCCTAGAGTGAGTGCTCAGCAAATGTAACCCATTGTCTTTAAGGCAAGGAAATCTCAACCATATGATGCTGAGCTGCCTCTGTGCACTACAGGTACATCGAAAAATCAGCGGAAGAGCTGGATGAGGAGGTAGAGTATGACATGGACGAAGAGGACTATATCTGGCTGGATATCATGAATGAGAGGCGGAAGACGGAGGGTGTGAGTCCCATTCCACAGGAGATCTTTGAATACTTAATGGATCGACTAGAAAAGGAGTCCTACTTTGAGAGCCACAATAAAGGCGACCCCAATGCACTAGTTGATGAGGATGCTGTGTGCTGTATCTGCAATGATGGTGAGTGCCAGAACAGCAATGTCATCCTCTTCTGTGACATGTGCAACCTGGCTGTACACCAGGAATGCTACGGTGTCCCCTACATCCCTGAGGGCCAGTGGCTGTGCCGCCGCTGCCTGCAATCACCTTCCCGTGCTGTGGACTGTGCCCTATGCCCCAACAAGGGTGGTGCCTTCAAGCAAACAGATGATGGGCGCTGGGCCCATGTGGTGTGTGCCCTGTGGATCCCTGAGGTCTGCTTCGCTAATACAGTCTTCCTGGAGCCTATTGACAGTATTGAGCACATCCCGCCAGCTCGGTGGAAGCTGACCTGCTACATTTGCAAACAGCGGGGCTCAGGGGCCTGCATCCAGTGCCACAAGGCCAACTGCTACACAGCCTTCCACGTGACATGTGCCCAGCAGGCTGGCCTTTACATGAAGATGGAGCCTGTGCGGGAGACAGGTGCCAATGGCACTTCCTTCAGCGTCCGCAAGACCGCCTACTGCGACATTCACACGCCCCCAGGTTCAGCACGCCGCCTGCCTGCCCTGTCCCACAGTGAGGGTGAGGAGGAGGAGGAGGAGGAGGAGGATGAGGGTAAGAGTTGGAGCTCAGAAAAAGTTAAGAAGGCCAAGGCCAAGTCCCGGATCAAAATGAAGAAGGCGCGCAAGATCCTGGCAGAGAAACGGGCAGCAGCACCTGTGGTGTCTGTGCCCTGTATCCCACCACACAGGTATGTGGGGAGCAGTTGGATAGGCTGGTGAGGGAAGAAGAAGCCCTTACACTGACAGCCCCGAGTGGAATGACAGGGTTGGCTTATCTTCTTCCTATCAGGAGCTACATAGAAGTTTTTTTAAAAATCCAAAGGAGGGGAAGCCGGGATGGTTCAGTAGGTGGAGTGCTCACTTTGCAGCCCCGGGGACCGGGGATCGGGTCCCAGCCCCGGCCCGTGCAGACCCATATGCTGAACTGGGGAGTGCCCCCAGTTCAGTTCTCACTGGGGTGAGACCCCGGCCCAGTTCTTGCCCTGTGCAACCCTGTGCCCACCTGTGGAATGAAACTATGTGGAAAAAACCAATGATGTGCAACTATGGTGACTGTTCTGTGCTCTCCCACTTCTCTCTGTCTCTGTATATCTCTCTCTGTCAAAAAAAATAAAATAAAATAAATCTTTAAAAAAAAAAAAATCTAAAGGAGGTTAGCTCTAGCAAGTTACCTGACCTAAATTAGGAGCCAGAAATTTCATCTAGCAGACCTAAGAGATGCTTTAAATTGCCCTTCATTTTGATGGTGTGGTTTAAGGAAGAAAGGGTGGAATAGCCACCAGCCACAACAGAAGAAATGGTCTGACTCTGAAGGGAGAAATGGCATGAAAAAGGGGAAAGGAAATACTCAAGTTGTTGCAAAGTGGTTACTGCCACAAATGAGTCCAAAGGAGGCTGCAAAATCTCTCTTGTGCTACCTAGAGGATTTTCTGTAGTTTACTGCTTTATCTTAACACCTTCCAAGGCTCAGTCTGAATAGGGTATGCCAGGGTTAATAGCCCTCTGGGTTGTAGTAAGAACAATCTTACAGACCAAACTCCTGAACCCCTGGTGAACAGAGTTAGGGGTCTGGCTGTCTTACTACTGTGAGTTTGGCTTTCTGTCTACTGAGGTGCCATTGATAGCACTGTTTATTCTCCATTTCCTTAGGGCCAGTGTCACACACCTTTTTTTTTCTTTCAAAGTTTTTTCAGTTTCCTTGTATGGTTTTTATTTATTTATTTATCCTTTTATTGTTTTTGACAGACAGAGAGAGAGATACAGAGAGAGAGAGAGAGAACTGAACTGGGGGAACCCCCAGTTCAGCATATGGGTCCGCACGGGCTGGGGCCGGGATTCGATCCTCGGTCCCCAGCGCTGCAAAGTGAGCGCCTAACCCACTGAGCCATCCCGGCTTCCCCGACACACACCTTTTTGACAGTAGATTTATTCCCTGTTCCACCCCATACAGGAGCTCTTATGAGCCAGAGACCTGTGTTCTGATTAAGAAAAAAAGACCTCCAACAGGTTTTTATCTTTGTTTTCCTGCCTCCAGGCTCAGTAAAATTACCAACCGCCTTACTATCCAGAGGAAGAGCCAGTTCATGCAGAGGCTGCACAGCTACTGGACACTGAAGCGGCAGTCACGAAATGGGGTCCCACTGCTCCGTCGCCTGCAGACACACCTGCAGTCTCAGAGGAACTGTGACCAAGTCGGGGTACCGTGTCATATTCCCTGTGGGCTCTGGAAACTAGGACCAGGGGGACAAGAACTGAGATTTGTGACTGTAGCATCTAATGTCTGAGGGTTTAGGCTATGTCTGTCTTTAAGCTAGCCCTCACACCAAGATCAGAATGAAGTCCTTACAGATTATCCATTTGGTGGAAGGGCACATTTCTATGTATTTTATGTATTCATTTGTTCACTAAACAAGCGTATGCTGAGCCTTGGTACAGGGGACAAGTGGGTTGAGGAGCTCCCACTTGAGTTGCCAGACCTGCCAGTAAATCCCTGCGCTCCCTCCGTTGGTTTTACCTGCCTTCGACCCAAGTTTCCTGGGCTCTCCTACCATGTGTCATTTCCTTTGACTTCCTCATCATCTCCTGACTCCCTTTTTGCCTCTACAGAGAGATTCTGAGGATAAGAACTGGGCCCTCAAAGAACAGCTCAAGTCTTGGCAGCGTCTCCGACATGACCTAGAGCGAGCTCGGCTGCTGGTGGAGCTGATTCGCAAGCGGGAGAAACTCAAAAGGGAGACGGTGAGTGCTCCTGGGCCAGTTCCATTTTACAGAGGAGAAAATTATCTGCGAGTAGGAAAAGTACGTGTTCCCTGCCAGGAAACAACAGGGCTGATGCTAGAGTTGGGTCTCCTGGTGTTTAGTATGCTTTTGGGCCTACTGGGAACAGAATGTCACAATAGGGTATGAACAGAACCCTAAATAATATGATACTGGTAGTTAGCACTGGGAGTTCAGTCAAGGAAGGGAAAGGCCAGAGCATTTGGGGAGTTTCATTTGGTGGGGCCCTTATAGAAGGTAGAGCTCAGTGAGTACATCCAGCTGTAACGGGTGGGAAGGAAGGCAAATTCCCAAACCAGCTGAGACCATTTCCTCAGACCTCTCTGCCAGGGACTGGACTAGGCCTGGCTGATTGGGCCTTTATGTGTGTCAGATCAAGGTCCAGCAGATCGCCATGGAGATGCAGCTGACTCCTTTCCTCATCCTCCTTCGCAAAACCTTGGAGCAGCTCCAAGAGAAGGACACAGGCAACATCTTCAGCGAGCCGGTCCCTCTGTCTGAGGTAACCGAATTGGACGAAGTAAGAATCCCTTCCCCTCACTCCACCTTCTTTCTGTTCCTCTCCCAGTTGGACCCCTGCTGCAGGTCTGGGCCAGGGACTAGGAGGACCTTGAAGAGAGGGGCTGGTGGCTCTGGGGCTCCAGGATGAACTGGAGCCACATGCATCACCTGGACTCTGTCTTGTCCCTGTCATACCCCAAGGGCCCAGAATGGGAGGCAATCTGCACTCCTTCCCCAGAGGCAGGGACTGAGTCTGCCAAATGAATAATCCCAGGGCAGGAAGACATTTTCGGGGTGCTAAACCCTAGAACGGACACTTTAGAAGGCTCAGCACCTAAAGAACCAGCTCTGAAGCCCTAGGTCCTGACTGGCAGACTCTTCTCTCTAAAAGGTATAAAATGAGAGGCCTGAGGCAGCAGCCTCCTTATAAGTCTTAATGATAAGTAAAAGAGCTATAGAATGCAAAGTGGTGTTATTTCCAGAGGATTCCCCTAGCCATTTTCTTACTAAAGCCTCATATGACGCTAGGAGGTGGAGTTGGCTATAATTTCATTATCGTTTTTCAAGCAAGGAAAGAAGGCCAGAGAGGTTAAGAGACTTGCCAAGGTCACACAGCTTGTGACTGGTAAAGTCAAGACTAGAATTCAGCTTTCCTTTCCCCTGTGCTATATGCCTGCCTCTAACTATGGTGGGAGGAGGTTGCTGGATGCATTTCAGGGGGTGGTGTTAGGAGTTAGGGTTTCAGGGGGAATGAGGAGCATATCTCCATTTAGCCACACCTACCCTACTTTCCCAGGTACCTGACTACCTAGATCACATCAAAAAGCCCATGGACTTTTTCACCATGAAGCAGAACTTGGAGGCTTACCGCTACCTGAACTTTGATGATTTTGAGGAGGACTTCAACCTCATCGTCAGCAACTGCCTCAAGTATAATGCCAAGGACACCATCTTCTATCGGGCGGCAGTGCGGCTCCGTGAGCAGGGTGGTGCTGTGCTTCGCCAGGCCAGGCGCCAGGCAGAAAAGATGGGCATTGACTTTGAGACGGGCATGCATATCCCTCACAACCTGGCTGGAGATGAGGCCCCACACCACACAGAGGATGGTGGGTGATAAGTCACATGTATACATAGAGGCCAATGCCAGGAATGAATAGCTTTCCAGAAATCCCCTCCTGGGAGCTGGCAGTGTAGGCAGGAAGCAGCTAGGCTGAGCAGTGGCAGGCTGTCCCAGGAATGCTCCCCAGACCAGAAGCCAGACTGGGTGAATGGAGAGCAATGTTTACTGGTCCATATCTTGGTGCTGCTGTTTTATAAATGTTCCTGGAGAGAAGCTGAAGGGGTTTCTTGCTGCCTGCCCAGGTTCAAGGGGATGAAAGGGTTGTCCTTAGTCTGACCTTTTCCCCCCCATCCTCATCCCAGCAGCAGAGGAAGAGCGGCTGATCCTGCTGGAGAACCAGAAGCATCTGCCGGTAGAAGAGCAGCTAAAGTTGTTGCTGGAACGGCTGGATGAAGTGAATGCCAGCAAGCAGAGCGTGGGTCGCTCACGGCGCGCGAAGATGATCAAAAAAGAGATGACAGCACTGCGGCGGAAGCTTGCCCATCAGCGGGAAACTGGACGAGATGGGCCTGAGCGGCATGGCCCATCCAGCCGGGGCAGCCTGACACCTCACCCAGTGGCCTGTGACAAGGATGGGCAGACAGACAGTGCCGCTGAGGAGAGCAGCAGCCAGGAGACAAGCAAAGGTCTGAACCCCATAGCAAGGTGCACCCCAAAGCAACCAGACTTTGACTCTGCAGCACACACTCAGCCCCTGCCATCTCTCAGACAGAGGTCTGATCTCTCCTGCACAGCTAGCTGGACTTTCTCCCTCATTCCTCATCTGGGGCCTCTTAGCTGCCCCTCTAGCTATTCGTATAAGAGACAGTATTCCCAATTCCATGACCCCTAAATCATCTCCCCAACTCTAGCTGGAGTAATAGTCTTCTACACCCAGGGCATACCCTGGACATCTACCCTTCCCACATCAGGCCCCTCACCAACTCTCCTTCTCTCTTTCTCTGCTCCAGGCCTGGGTCCCAACATGTCCTCAACCCCCGCACATGAGGTGGGCAGGAGAACCTCAGTTCTGTTCTCCAAAAAGAACCCGAAGACAGCTGGACCGCCCAAGAGGCCGGGCCGGCCCCCCAAAAACCGGGAGAGCCAGATGACCCCCAGCCACGGAGGCAGTCCTGTGGGGCCCCCCCAGCTCCCCATCATGGGCTCCCTGCGTCAGCGCAAGCGGGGTAGGAGCCCCCGGCCCAGTTCGAGCTCAGACAGCGACAGTGATAAATCCACAGAAGACCCCCCAATGGGTGAGCCTCACCATCACCCAGCCCCCAAAGAGAGTGAGCAGAGCTGCCATCCTTCCCAACATAACTTCCACCTCTCCCTTCATTTGCCCATAATATGTCAGAGATAGAAGGGCCCTTAGGAATCCTTTAGTTTAGTCCCCTCATTTTACAGACTGGGAAACTGAAACCCAAAGACACTGACCTAGCTAGGTTCCCATCCAGGACCCCTCCATTGTATCACTTCACTTTTTCTCTTCTCATCCTCCTTGGGGATCTCCTGCCCTTTAAGCCATTTGTATCCTAAGGCCTATAACTGTCAAGGGAAAATGCAAGGGGTGGGGCAGAGCTTTGGCTGGCTGTGGTGGACACTACTCAGAGCTAGCTCTGCTGGCCAAGGTTGGAGGAATTTTCCAGCACAGAAGGGGAAACCCAGCTCTAAGCACCTTTTACCCCCACGCCATCTCTGATCTACATCTTCCTGACCGATTTCTTCCCTCCTCCCCCTCCTCTCCAAGACTTACCAGCCAATGGCTTCAGCAGTGGAAACCAGCCAGTGAAGAAGAGTTTCCTGGTATACCGTAATGACTGCAGCCTTCCCCGGAGCAGCTCAGACTCTGAGTCCAGCAGTAGTAGCAGCAGCAGCGCTGCCTCAGATCGGACCAGGTACTGGCATTCCAGGTTAAGACTTGCTCCTATGAGAAGTGGGGTGGTGGCTAACTCAGCCTAGATGAAAGTGGCTCAAATCCAAGTATCTCTGCAAAGTAAATAGATGAGAATGTCACCATAATGGAATGGAGGGAACCATCCTGGGTTCAACTAATGATTTTGAGCAGTTTTGAGCAGAGGGTATAAACTGATTCCTTGTGGCCAGGATTTGGCCTGCAGACATATTTTGTTTAGCAAGCATGGGTGTGTGTGTGTGAATCCAGAAGTGTTACATAAAATTCTTAGTTTCTGTATTCTTTTTAAAAATAAGATTTGGTGAAAATCTGGCCAATATTGCCTTTAGACAGGGCATGTAGTCATCGTCACCACCGATATATCCATCCCACATCTGTAAAATCACTGCCAAGTCCCTGAGGGCATTTGATTTGGAAAATTTTCAAGTAGCCTCTGCCATCCAAAAGTCTTAAATCCTGGGATCTTAAAGGAGAACACCCACCATGCTGTTCCCCACTCTTCTCTGAGCTCTTTGTCTTGTCCACAGCACAACACCCTCAAAACAAGGCAGGGGCAAGCCCTCCTTCTCTCGGGGCACGTTCCCAGAGGACAGCAGTGATGATACTTCAGGCACTGAGAACGAGGCCTACTCCGTGGGCACTGGCCGCGGCGTGGGCCACAGCAGTAAGTACCCTCGCCCAAGGCCAGGGATGCCAGAGGCCCAGTGTTCAGACCTTGCCAGCCCCCTGGCTGCTGATCCGCCCCCTTTCTCCCATTCCTGTGAAGTGGTAAGAAAGAGTCTGAGTCGGGGAGCTGGTTGGCTGTCAGAGGATGAGGACTCCCCGCTGGATGCTCTAGACCTGGTGTGGGCCAAATGCCGAGGGTATCCATCGTACCCAGCTCTGGTAGGCTTCGGCTTTTCTTGTCATACCCCTTGCCTGTCAACCCCAGAATACAGACATAATTAACAATTAGCAGACTTTTTCTACTCTGTTGAGCTGTAGAGCACAAGGGTCTTTGGCAAATAGACACTTAGAGGTTACTAATTAGTTCCTCCATCTCTCCCTTTTCTTTCCCTTTGTCCCTTGGGCTCTGAAGTGTTACAGTGCAGCATAGGAAGAAGCCAAGGGTCAGCATTGCAGCCCTAGTAGCATGATAACCTTTCTTTGTCCCTACCTCAGAGGTACTCCAAATTCTTGGGTAGGGTAATAAGCCTTGGGAAAGAAGGGGACTGAACCAAATCAAGGTCTTATTATACCTTCAGATCATTGATCCAAAGATGCCCCGGGAAGGTATGTTCCACCATGGGGTTCCCATTCCTGTGCCCCCATTGGAGGTGCTGAAACTTGGGGAGCAGATGACACAGGAAGCCCGAGAGCATCTCTACCTCGTCCTCTTCTTTGACAACAAGCGAACCTGGTAAGGGAGGAGAGGAGCAAGTGATGACTTGTAGCCACAGATACGCCACACTGGTATGGGGGCAGGCTGTCAGGAAACTCCAGCAGCAGACAGATGGGGCTATCACAGACCATTGGGGGAGGGACTTAGATCTTTGAGCGAAAGGGTTGTGTCAACCATGAGTCTGAGCAACTGAGTGGGCAGCAGCTGACAAATAGCTGTAGCTGGAAAACAGGACCCTCAGTGACTGTGACAAATGGGAGAATGGCTCCCCACCCAGACTCAGGTGACTTCTAGACGTAGCTTTCCCACCTCTGCCTCCATGGTGGCAAGGTGGGGATAAAGCAGACATAAACATTTAGGCTCTGAATTCGTTTCTGTCACATTTACATGTGTAGTCTTTTTGCTAATTGTCTGTAGAGGATCTTTGATATCAGTAAAGTCTGGAGCCTATGGGACAGGGTACCTATTTCAGGTTAGGTCAGGGCTCCTTTTTGCATTCATAAATGCCCTGTAGTTATGCCCTATTATGACTGTTAACTGGGCTGTTCATCACTGGACTGTGAGCATTTCCTTGAGGGCAGGGGCTGTATCCCTTGGTTTCTATAACCCCACTGTCCACCAGAGCCTGGCTCTCAAGAGGTGTTTTTTGAATGAATAAAGGAGTGAGGAAGGCTGGTGCTTGTTGCTCTCCCAGAAGTGATTTATTTGATCTTCACCTCATCCCACAGGCAGTGGCTGCCCAGGACTAAGCTGGTTCCTCTGGGCGTGAACCAGGACCTCGACAAAGAGAAGATGCTGGAGGGCCGCAAGTCCAACATCCGAAAGTCAGTGCAGATTGCCTACCACAGGGCTCTGCAGCACCGCAGCAAGGTGCAGGGCGAACAGAGCAGCGAGACCAGTGACAGTGACTGATAATTGCCTAGCACAGCTCAGCCTATAGTGCCCTGCCACCTCTCTCCTCCCCTTTGCTCACTGTCCTGGAGTGGCACCGGCCTCTGCACTGACTCATTCCTGGTCTTGGGGCCAGTCTCAGGGGAAGCTGGGTGGGGGAGGTCCCTCCTGCCCTGAGTGCAGCTGGACTGTACAGAACACTCCAAGGGCCATGGCAGCTCTGCAAGGAGAGGGGAGGTCTCACAGGTCAGAAAGCTCCAGAGACCTCAGCATTGTAGTGTAGGGTGGTGGGCCAAGGTTAGGACACTGCATAAAACAGGCCATCCCACCACCTCTACCTGCTTATACCAGGAGAATCTATAACTGCCTAGTGGCCTGAGGCCCATGCAGGTGGTGAGGTGAACAGGCATTTGCCCAGCCTACCAGTGGGATTGATGTCTGTCCAGCCTGGAAGAGGGGCACTAGGTGACCCCCTCCCCTGCTGTTGTAAATACTGTAATTAGTGGAGAATTTAAATTATTCTCATTTGTAACTGCGTTTCCGGGTCGCGCCAGAGTCATTTGGTACTAAAAAGACTGGGGCTTGTCCCCACTTCCCTTCTTCCCATAGACTCCCCCAACTTTCAAACTGGTTTGTATTTATTTCAAAGGAAGAAAATATATTGATTCTTAGAAAATAAATGGTCTGTTTGGAATTCTTGGTTCTTGCCTTCTGCCAGGGCAAACAGAGGTTCTGTCCCCCAGGGCTGATAAATAATTGGGCCCAAGTGGCTGCTGGCTGCTGTGGATGCTGCATTTGTAAGACAACAGTAGATAATCTTACAGCTTCCATTTTCCATTCTCTTAGAGTGGCAGGCCCTGTGCTGATGGGCAAGGTTAATAATAGGGTGATTATCTCCACAAAGACACAGGTTTAGAAAAGTAACTTGCCTAAGTTCTCACAACTAGAAAGTCAATAGAGCTAGGATTTTAACTCAGGTATATTTGTCTGCAAAGCTGGCTCTTTAACCAGTATGCTAAACTATTTTAGGAAAAGTTTACTGCCCATTCATTCCTTCATGAACTTAAGATGCTTCAAGTCCTTTGCCAGTAGGATGGTCCAAGTGCTTGAGTTACTACTATAGCTGTGGCCTGTTAAATGGGGACAGAATAGAAATTTAAAGGGTTACTTTTCATTACAAATCCTGCCACCATCTTTTCCAATTCAAATATTTGTTGAAGGAATGCCTTCCAAGTGCTAGGCACCTGTGGGCTGGCATGCCTTTTGGATGAGACAATCCTGGGAAGTAACCCGGGGTTGTGAAGCTACTGAGTAGAACTGAGACAAAGATAGAAAGCATTTGTCTGATGATACCACCCTTCCTGGTTCTCCCAGCTAGGTAATGTGGGTGGAGAACAAAGATAAATCAGCTGCAAATCTTACCCTTAAGGAATTCACAATCTAATCATTCAGATACAGCAAACAAAAAGCATGCTAGAAGGTGAAAAATCACCCACATGCATGTAAAGTGCATGTCTCCTAGCCCCTCACTTTTTCTTGTCCTCCGGAAGGGAAGAAATTACATAATACATCCTTTCATGAGTTGGGGCAAATGGACCGGGCAGTCGGCCTTGACAACTGGGCAACACAGATGTGCCTCAGGGCCACGCACTTGTCCCTGGGCTCCGAGTTGCCTTTCCCAGCCCCAGGGAAAGTCTCTGCACAGGCCTCATTCGGTGCAGCTGTGAGATGGTGAAGTCCTGAAGGAATCCCTGAGACAGGGGAGTAGCTGTGGTGGCGGCAGCCAAGGCGATCAGAGATAGGCCTCTGACAGAATGAAGTCTGTGAGCAGGTCTAAGGCCCTCGATCGCAAAGACGAGCCTCTGCAGACGTGCTGTGGAGACTCCTCACAGGGACCAGAAGGGCCGCAGCTGTGTTCGGGTCCAGTTCCGATTCTCGATGAGGCAGGTCATGGGAGAGGGCCGCGGAGAACGAATAGCCCACTGGAGAAGCTTGGTGGAAAAAGGCTCTCTGAAGACTGCAGGGGATAGGGTTTAGTTGTGGGGGTGGGCAAGCCCTTAGGAATCCAGCACTGTGGGAGATTAGGCAGTGAAGACCGGGGCCTGAAAGCTGAGACAACCCCAGAAGAAAGGCCTAGAACGGGAAGCTAGGCCGGCGCGTGCCAACGGCTAAGGGCTTCGGGAAGGCCCGCCCATCCGCTGCCGCATCCATTCTCATTGGTGGCTCTCCCTCGGATTGGCTACCTCTGGATCCAATAAGCCTGGTTTGAGTCCTACTTCCGGTAAAAGCGAGGTCGGGCCCTGGAAAAGTTGGGAGAGTGCGCTTGCGCGCGTTTCCCAAAGTTGCGGCTTTTAGGGGTACGGTGATAAGCGCTCGGAGGCTGTGGGGCTGAGGATAGTCGGCGGGAAGTTTGGGGTAGGAGGTGGGACAGAGTGGGAGGGGCGGGGCCTTGGTGTACTGTAAGGAGCGGGCCCTGCGGGAGTGGAGTAATTAAATGAAAGTGGGCGTACCCTAAACATTAAAGGGCATGCACTT
Source organism: Craseonycteris thonglongyai (assembly GCA_004027555.1). Taxonomy (NCBI): domain Eukaryota; kingdom Metazoa; phylum Chordata; class Mammalia; order Chiroptera; family Craseonycteridae; genus Craseonycteris; species Craseonycteris thonglongyai. Next base: position 68,191 of record PVKE010001007.1, on the reverse strand, counting down.
ACTGGGCGAGGCCTTAAGGGGCGTGGTTTGTGGACGTGTTCCCTTGGCAGCCAGTAGATCTGGTTCTGCGTGCCACTATGGGATGGCACCAAGGGGCAATGTAACCCCCCTCTCTTTTGCCCGGTAGCATGGGGCACCGTACTCTAGCCTCCGTCCCGGCCCTCTGGGCCTCCATCCCCTGTCCACGCTCTGAACTGCGTCTGGACTTAGTTCTGGCTTCTGGACAGTCCTTCCGGTGAGTGACTGGCTCCTGACTCCTCCGCGCTGCAGGCTTGGGGTGCAAATGCATGTTGGAGGTGATAGATGAAACCACAGGGTACAAAGAGGAAACAGAGGTGTACCTCCTTTAGAAAGAGGACTTAATGAGCTTGTGCAGTGTTGTTATGAGGATCAAATGATATAATTGATGTGAAAGAAAGCACTTTTACTTTACAATTCGTAAATCAGTTTTGTATATGGAGCAGTTGTAGGATGGGAGGGCCCCAAAGGGTGCAAGAGGGGAAACAATACTAGAGCTGCCCTGTGCCCGGGGGCTCAGGTGGAGGGAGCAAAGCCCTGCACACTGGAGTGGCGTTCTGGCAGACCAGGTATGGACACTGACCCAGACTGAGGAGCACCTCTACTGCACTGTGTACCGAGGAGAAAAAGGCTGGGTTGGCAGGCCCACATCAGAAGAGCTAAAGGCCATTCGCCAGTACTTCCAGCTGGATGTCAGCCTGGCTCAACTGTATCATCATTGGAGTTCCGTGGATCCCCACTTCCAGCAGGTGGCTCAGATATTCCAAGGTCGGTGAATATGATGCCTGGAGTAAGCGGTGGAGGTTCTCATAATTTGGTTAGGTTACTCAGTTTCACCATCTGTAAAATGTGGATTGTATCTACCTTACAGGATTTTATGAGGATTAAAGGAATTAATACATGCAAAGTGTTTAGAATAGTGACTGACACATAGTAGCTGTTACTACTGTTATTGTCCTGCTGATCACCATAGACGAGTGCCAAGGATATTGAACCAAATCCTGGCTGTGTGACCTGGGGCAGGTGATATCACTCATGTAAATATTTACAGAGTATCTGCTGTATGACTGGGGATACAGTAGTGAACAAAATTAGATACAAATCTCCACCCTCATAGTTCTTACATTTTGTCATCTTTATCTGGGGAATGGGATGATGCCCCAGACCTCACAAGGTGCTATGAAGACTGAATGCTCTGGTGTTGTTTTCTCTAGCAAGGCTGTCCCTCATCCCCCTGGAATCTCCCTGGAGCCTTGGTGTCTAGGATCTAAGGGGGAGAGGAGGCCTCTCCCAACAGCAGTGCTTCTCCTACCACCTGCCTTTCTGATCTCCAGGTGTGCGACTCCTACAACAGGACCCCGTTGAGTGCCTTTTCTCTTTTATCTGTTCCTCCAACAACAACATTGCCCGCATCACTGGCATGGTGGAGCGGCTCTGCCAGGCTTTTGGACCTCGGCTCATCCAGCTCGATGATGTCACCTATCATGGTTTCCCCAGCCTGCAGGCGCTGGCTGGTGAGTAGGTGGATCCCTGCGTCCAGATCTTCCAAACAGCTTTTAGGGTCTGTTCAGTTCTCCCTTGGCCCTCATCTCTCTTCTCAAAGCTTCCTGCTTTCCCAAAGACTGCCTTCATCCAGATCACCCTTGTCTGCTCAGTCTAATTAGCCCCAGTCACACCTCATCATCCCTATCTGTCCCTGAAATGTCAGCATCTCACTGGTCTGTGCTTTTTGCTCCATGAGTTCAATGTCTCACCAGAAAAACATCTATATATAGTATACAGTAGTCTGGAGTTCAGAACACATGTTCTGGAAACAGACTGCTTGGGTCTGAATCCCAATTCTGACACTTCTAGCTATATGACCTTTAGCACATTATTTAGTATCTGTGCCTCTTAGATTCTTCATCTGTAGAATGGGATAGTAATAGCACCTACCTATCAAAGTTGTCATGAGGGTTGAGTAAAGCACTACACATACTGCACCTAGCATGGTGTTTGGCATATGGGAAGTATGCAGAATATTCAAGTTGCTATCTCTACATGAACCCAACAGTCTTGTATCTAAGAACATGTTCTTCACAGCAGCCCTGTGACACAAGTATTTTATAGAGACAAGTGTTTCAGTTGGCACATATGAGAACCAAACTAGAAGTGCTTGGGGACTGCACGGCAAGGAGACAGCCTGCCTAGAGAAAAGAGAATGTTTGTGGTGCTTAGACACTCAGTCTTGGGTCTCCGCTTAGTCACCGTGTGACCTCAAGAAATTCATTCACCTCTCCAAGCTTCTCTTATTTGTAGGATAGGAATAACGGTTTCTTCCTTTTTTTTTTTTAAAGATTTATTTTATTGATTTTTGACAGAGAGAAACAGAGACAGAGAGAGACAGAGAGAAGGGGGAGGGCCCAGAACAGTCTTCATAGTTGACATTAATTTTCCGTATACTTTCACTCCACAGGTGGGCACAAGGCTGCGTAGGGCAGGAACTGGGCCGGGAGCCTCCCACATAGGTCCCGGCAAGAACTGAACTGGGGACATTCCCCAGTTCAGCATGTGGGTCCGCATGGGCCGGGACCGGGATTCGATCCTCGGTCCTCAGGGCTTCAAAGCGAGCGCTTTACCCGCTGAGCCATCCCAGCTTTCCCATTTTTTTTTTTTTTTTTTTTTAAAGATTTATTTTTGGGGAAGCCGGGATGGCTCAGTGGGTTGGGCGCTCACTTTGTAGCACCGGGGACTGAGGATCGAATCCCGGCCCCGGCCCGTGAGGAACCATGTGCTGAACTGGGAGCTCCCCCAGTTCAGTTTTCTCTCTGTCTCTGTCAAAAATAAATAAATAAATAAATATATATTAAAAAAAAAAGATTTATTTTTATTGTTTTTGACAGAGAGAGAGAGAGAGAGACAGAGGCAGAGACAGAGAAGGGGGAGGGCCCAGAACAGTCTCCATAGTTGTACATCATTGGTTTTTCCACATAGTTTCATTCCACAGGTGGGCGGGGCTGCACAGGGCAGGAACTGGGCTGGGGTCTCGCCCCAGTGAGAACTGAACTGGGGGCACTCCCCAGTTCAGCATATGGGTCCGCACGGGCCAGGGCCAGGATTCGATCCTTGGTCCCCAGGGCTGCAAAGTGAGCGCTTAACTCACTGAGCCATCCCGGCTTCCCCAATGGTTTCTATGTAGAAAGCTTTGATGGGTGAATAAAGCAATCATAAGGCAGGTAGTGTAATAGGTTTAGAACACAGGCCTCGGTGTCCCAGACCCAGGTTCAGGATCCCAGGTCCTTTCTTGAGAGAGTTACTTTACTTCTAAGCCCTCATTTCTTCATCTGCAGCATGGGGGAAAAACAGTACTGTCGTCAGGATCCTTGAGAAAAATGTGATAATGTGCCTAAAGCACTTGGCCCATGCTTGATACCCAGCACTTGATCATAGAAACTGTTGCTATTATTATGACTATTATTTTAGATCATGGGTGTGAAGAGTTTTGTGGAAAGGTTAAAGAACTTAATTGGGGAGTTCCTCCCGGCAACAAATCCTTCTCAGTCCCTGCTCCAGGGTCCAAAACAATGTAGGTGCTCAGAAAACATTTGTAGGAGAAGCCAGGATGACTCAGCAGGTTAAGCACTCACTTTGCAGCCCCAGGGACTGAGGATCGAATCCTGGCCCCTGCCCCTTGTGAACCCACATACTGAACTGGGTGTGCTTCCCATGTGGGAGGCCCCCAGTTCGGTTCTCACCCCCTGGTTTGACCCCTGGCTTGAGGGGCTTGACTCCCATGCTGGAGGCCCCCAGCCCAGTTGCCACCCTGCACAGCCCCTGCCCACCTGTGTGGAACAAAACCGTATAAAAAAAAAACCTGATGATGTACAACTATGGAGACTGCTCTGGGCCCTCCCCCTTTCTCTCTGTCTCTTTCTGTCTCTATCAAAAAACAATAAAATAAATGTTAAAAAATAAAGAAAACATTTGTAGAGGATCAGAACCTAGGCCTTAACCCTTTCCTTTGCACATGCGAGTGTCCTGGGGTATCTCAGAGGTGATGAGGTGGGAGAGGAATGCTTAGAGAAAGCATTCCTACAGGGTGGAGGGCTTACACTAGCCTGAGGACAGGAAGGATTTGAGGATGCCTGACCCCTTCTCCCTTCCCTACCCAACCCACAGGGCCAGAGGTGGAGGCTCAACTCAGGAAGCTGGGCCTGGGGTACCGAGCCCGCTATGTAAGTTCCAGTGCCCGAGCCATCCTGGAAGAAAAGGGTGGGCTGCCCTGGCTTCAGCAGCTGTGCAAGGCTCCCTATGAAGAGGCCCACAAAGTCCTCTGCACCCTGCCCGGGGTGGGCATCAAGGTGAGGCCCCAGGAAGGTAGGTGCCACTCTTACCACCCATGCAGAGTAGCAGGGTAGGAGACAAGGCAGGCCTGAGAGCTGGGTACAGGCTTGGCTTCTGGAGGCAGAATACTCACAAGAAAAGATACAAGTAGATGTCTTAAAGAAAATGCAAAAGGGTACAAAGGACATTGCCCTTTGAATGCATCTTTAGAAAGGCCATTTGTTCAGGTACATATATATACTGCTTGCTGTATGTATGCAGAAATGTTCCAGAAGGAATCACTGGAAACTTAATAATGGTTATCTTTGGGAAGACAAATTAGGAAGATGTTTCTACTTTTCATTTTATTCTTCTCTTGAAATTTTATATGCTTATAAAACTTTTTAATTCAACAGTTAGCAGTAAATGGATTGGGAACTTGGCATTTATTTTCTTCTTTATACTTCTCTGTGGTTTAAAAAATGAATTTTTGTTTAAAGACAGTTAACAGACTTTGAGCTTCATCCTAACATGAAATCTTGGTTTTGCCTCTTCTTAGCCACGTAACTTAAGCCAAGTGCTTCACCTTTCAGAACCTTAGTGTTCTTATCTGCAAAGTGGATTCAGTACCACCTTCTTCCCAGGTTATGATGAGAACCTGGCCTACATAGATATTTATGCAGTAGCACAATCATCACAGCTATTTTTAAATCGTCAGTAGATGCTGTGTGTCGATTGAGAACAGAATAATGTCAGCGTGGAGGAGGAAGCAGGGTGCTGCCTGGAAACTGCCATTCCTTCTCTGTGGTTCACTCTGTCTGTCAAAGGTGGCCGACTGCGTTTGCTTGATGGCTCTAGACAAACCCCAGGCCGTGCCCGTGGACGTCCACATGTGGCAGATTGCCCAACGGGACTACAGTTGGTACCCCACCATGACCCAAGCCAAGGGTCCAAGCCCCCAGGCCAACAAGGAACTGGGTAAGGAGAGTGGGACGCCAGGGCTGGCAGAGGGCCGAGGTGGAAACTTCTCACTCCTCTCCCTACAACCCAACCTTTGTGGATGGGGAGCAGGAGGAGCCAGTTAATTTTGCCTCCTCACTTCTGATTTAGGAAACTTCTTTCGGAGGCTCTGGGGGCCTTACGCTGGCTGGGCCCAAGCAGTGAGTATGCCTAGGCTTCCCCTTCTCCTCCAGCCCAGCCCCTATAGGATTTCTTCCCCAGCCCTGATCCAGTAGACTCTTCTACCATCACCACCCTAGGTGACCCTAAAGGGTTCTCTACCCTCCCTCCCAGCCCTGACTCCAGTGAACACGAGATGCGCTGGTCTTGCTCCCTAGGAACTCTTCTGCCTCCCCACACTACCACCAGCCCCACCGGCCCTGACTCCACTGTACCCTCTCCCCACACACTCTTTCCCCTGCCCCCAGGTGCTGTTCAGTGCTGACCTGCGCCAACCTCACTGCGCTCAGGAGCCACCAGCAAAGCGCAGAAAGAGATCCGCAAGGCCTGAAGGCTAGGTGGGGGGCAGTGGACAAAGGGACTCCCCAGTACCTTTCTCCTCCATTCCCCACTGCTCTCTCCCATCCAGCCTTATGCTGAGAAGGGGGCTCCCTGCAACTACATCAGGGGCCAGGCACCCGCAAATCAAGTAGTTTTCACAACAGTATTGGGTGGGGGTTTTCTAGGGAGACAAGAGCTACCTGTGGTTTTATCTTCCCTTTATTACAAGAAGGAACAATAAAATAGAAACATTTGTATGGAAAATGTCGTGGAGGAGTGGTAGGGAAAGGGATGGGGAGGGCATGGAGCAGGGTAACTCCCCAGTTCAGGGAGGGAAGGGGAACAGGCTGCCCCCAACCCCTCCCACACAGGGAATCCTGACCCTGGATCCAGGGTCCTAGAGCTGGGGGTGCAGTGTGGGGGACAGTTCCGGGCCCGGCTCCACATAGCAGTCTCGACAGCAGCAGCCAGCTGCTGGCCCTACATGGGAAGAGAAAACAGAGTTGGCCATAGTCGCAGACCATCCACTCCAGCCCAGCCTGGATGCCTCTTCATGGACCATTCGTGCCCTTCCATAGAACCCCGGTCCTCACCCCCAACTGCTGATGCCAGCAGCTCCCCAGAGCTCGCTGTCTGTCCATGCCCCTCCTGGCTGGTGCCCAGCTGTAGCTTCCTCATGTGACGTACCACAGCCGTAGCATTGAAGGCTTGCTGTGGAGAAAAGGAGGGAAAGGGACTTTGGAGAGAGGGGGAGACCAGAGGACAGGGTCTGGCAGCAGGATTCTTGCAATGGTTCTGTTATTGACTGATCCCCCAAATCTCCCACATCATCTGCAACTCTTTATTAAATTAAATTCAGGGAAGCCAGGATGGCTCAGTGAATTAAGCGCTCACTTTGCAGCCCCGGGGACCGAGGATCAAATCCCGGCCCTGGCCCGTGTGGACCCATGTGCTGAACTGGGGAGTGCCCCCAGTTCAGTTCTCTCTCTGTCTCTGTATCTTTCTCTTTCTCTCTCTCTGTCAAAAACAATAAATAAATCTTAAAAAAAAAAAATTCAACTGTATTATATGTTTACATACACATGTATAAAATGTACATATAAACACAACTTTATAATTCATATTCACATAATAGCAAACAATATAGCATTATTGTCAGGCATCATTCTATGTAACAGTAACTTAATCTTCACAGAAGTCTTTGAGGTGGGCACTATTAGTGTCGCCATTGTCAAATGAGGAAACTGAGGCACAGAGCAGTTAAGTCACTTGCTCAGGTGTGTATGTATCATTCTCTATTCACTATATCCACCAACATGTCCCACACGCCCCTCAAATTCACCATGTCGAAAACCAATATCACACCCCCAAGACAAGTTTCTGCCCCTGGGATCTCCATCTCAGTGGTGGTACCACTGTCCACCCTGTCCCCAACCAAAATGTTGGGCCAACCCTTGATCTCCTTTCTCCCCCAACATCCGTTCTACCATCACTTCTTGTCACCAACCACACTTCTCTGTCCCTGTTGCTGCTACTCTGGCTCAAGCCCTCACTGTCTCCTGCATAAATCTCTAGCACATCCTCCCAAGGGGTCTCCCAGCCTTTACTCTGTGCCTCTCTGCACCCTGAGAGCCCTTTCTAAAGGCCAGATTCATGCTGAAAATCCTTCTGGAGCTCCTCAGTATCCTCAGGATCAAGTCAGGACTCCACAGAGGCATCAAGACCCCAATGAGCCTGGCGCCCACCTGCAGCCCCTCCAGCCCAGCACTGGCACTTCCCTGATAGGCGCACTCTCTTGCCCCTGAGCCTCTGCATTCATTCCCTCTACCTCAGACATTCTTCTGCTCCTGACTAATTCCTATTCAGCCGTCAGGCCGTCACTGCCTTCAGGCTCCTTCCAGGACCCATAGGTTGGATTTAAGAATTACATTCTGTTCTTACTCTAGACCTGGAGGTTAAGGACTGTCACTGGAATACAGTGAGTGTCAGGGAACATTGTATGAATGAGGTTCTTCAGTAAGCATCCCCCTGAGCAGTTACTGTGTGCCCAACCTGGTGCTAGGTGCTGGGCAAGCTGAGTCCTGGATGGAGTTGGGGAGGAGTCCTGGGGAGGCTAGGACCCAGGACTAGGGACATGAGCTCACCTTCCACTTGCTCTTGGCAAAGTTCTTCTTGATCTGCTCGCTCACCGACTGATGAATATTCTTATCTAGAGCTGTATCTCCTGCAATCCTAGGGTGGAGGTATGTGGAGGGTTATCTGTGAAGGCAGAGGCAGGCCTGGGGGGCCCAGACCCCAGCCCGGTCCGCAGCTCATGGGAGCTCTCACCATGGGTGCTGCAAGGCCTGCTCACAGGTGAACCTCTTCTCTGGATCCTTCTCCATCAAGTGCTGGATGAAGTCTTTGGCTGAACCCCCAAGACAAAAGCATAGACAGAAATAGCATGGCAGTGCCTGTGGCCACCCCCAAAACAACCCACCCTCTCAGGTCTGACCTACTATCCAAGCAAGACAGAAGGCCAGATCTGTCCATGCACTGCCCCCACCCCACCTGTTCTCCTTCCCTAAGCCCTCCACCCAACCCCAGCCTTCCAGCTCTTTTCCCTTAAGAAAAACTTGTTCTTAGAGAAGATTCTACTCAGTGTATTCACACTGATATGTAAATGATCAATGTTTTCACAGTTTTGCCTCTGAATAGGAGGCACAAAAGGACAGATGAAAACTTACTTGGTGTTTTAGGCATTAGGAAGTCAGTGGGGAGACATTTTTTAAAAATACTACATTTGAAGACTTGAATGAATGAATGCTTACAGGTTTCTCAAACTAGGACCAGGCAGAGGGAGGCACCTGGGGTGGGGTATCTGGTCCCAAACACAGCTCTTAGTCTGGAACTGGGGAAATAACTGAAGGAAGGCAGTGTGGAGACCCCCAAAGTGGATGAGGAAGGCACCAGAGGCAGGGCCCAGGGGAAGAAGGCAAAGCTCCAAATACCAGAGTCAGAGATGTCGTCCCAGTAAGGAGAGTCAAACTCGTACTCGGCCTTCAAAATCTGTTCAAAGAGTTTGGCATCATTCTCGTCATAGAAGGGGGGGTAACCGCAGAGCCTGGGCAGGGAGAAACTCGTCCTCATTTCCATTTTCTGTGCACCCATTGGCTTCAGGATGGAGCTTTGGGGCATTCCCAGGGGTCAGGACCCACAGGAAGGAAGGAACTCCGTTTACAGTGGGGGTGGGGGTGGGGGGGATGCAGAATCTATCCCTCTTTGCCTACTCACTCCTATCCAGCTTCAGAGGCCCTCCTTCTGTCCCTTAACATGCCACTATTTTTCCTTCTTCAGGGCCTCTGCACCTGCCTAAACCATTCTTACCCCACACCTGAATGTCTGGCGCCCTCACTGCATTCAGGATGCCACTCAAAGTGTTGCCTCCTCAGAGAAGCCTTCCCTGACCTTCTAAAATGGCATCCATCCCCATCTCCCTACCCTGCTTGATTTTTTTCATAACACTTTTTACTACCTGACGTTATTTTATATATTTATTTACTTGTTTATTTACTTGTCTCCCCTGCTAGAGTGTCCACTCCCTGGTGGCTCCCTGTTTTGTTCTCTGCTAAACCCCCAATGACTGGCATGGTGCCTGAAACATAGTATCTAATGAATGAAATAATATTAGTCATTAATTGGTGTATAAAAATGTGGATGATAGGAAGAAAGAAATGGCAGAGGGGAGGAAGAAAGCAAAGTAGTTGAGAGAACTCTAGAGCCACACACTCCAACAGCCAAGCTCCTACTCACAGGATGTAGGCGATGACCCCAATGGACCAGCAATCCACTGCCTTGCTGTAGGGCTTCTGGGCCAGGACCTCAGGGGCTGTGGAGGGAAGAGGACATGGTGGTGACAAATCTGTGTCTTGCAGCTCCTGGTTCCTCCCCAGCCCATGGCTCCAGCCCAGGGCCTTCCGCACCCACGTATCCCGGGGTTCCGCAGGCTGTGGAGAGCACACTGCCGGGGTTCTCAATCTTAGAAAGGCCAAAGTCAGAGATCATGATCTTGGAGTCCTCATCCAGGCTGTAGTACAGCAGATTCTCTGGCTTGGAGGGCGAGAGGAAGAGGGAGGGGCAATGAGAGGGGCCAGAGGCCGACAGAACTCTCTGTCTCCCCACGTACCCCAGAGAAACAATGAGCTGAGCTCCCAAAAGCCACTGTGAATTCATGGCTACCATCTTGGTTGGAGGCACAAGAAACTGAAGGAAGTTCTCAAGGAGGTTAAAAGGACAAGGGATTTAGGGATGGAGGAGGGAATTTTCTGTAAGCCTTGGGTATTTACTGTGAAGTCCTAAGGAAACTGTTTTTGAGCACTTACTGTGTGCCAGACCTTGGGCTACTGCTTGATTCCATTTCATCCTTACCACACCCCTGCTGGGCCAGCCTGAATAATCCCACCTCACAGAGGAGGAAACTGATGCCTTGAGAAGCCAAGTGAATTGCCTGAGCACCTACAGTTAGGGAGTAATGGGGCCATGATTCAAACCCAGACATGTCTCATCCCAGATCAGGCCTTCTCCTGATCAATGAGAATGACATATACTACAACACGTGAACCCATCCTAATCTCTGAGAAGTAAGATTTCAGGGGTCTCTGCCTTTCTTCGTTATATTTTGTTCTCCCATCCAAGTTTTTCTACAAAGAGAAAGTGGGACTTTTATTGTCAGAAAAAGACACAAGACATTTGGATAAAATGACAGTAGAGTTCACCTTTGTGTCCATTTGCGTGTCTGAACTAGAATGGGAGGAGGCAGTTTAGGGCTTACAAGGTCCATTTTGCAGATGGGAAGCTGAGGCCTCAGTGAGGAGTATGCAAAACACCCCCTACCTCCCCACCCCCACCCCATGCCCCAGCTCATCCTCACACCCCACCTTGAGGTCCCGGTGTACGATGCCCAGGTCGTGCAGGTACTTGACAGCGTCCAGCACCTGGAAGATGAGGCGGCTGGCATCCCGCTCTGTGTAGAAGCCTTTTTCCACGATGCGGTCAAACAGCTCCCCTCCCGACACCCTGCAGCAGGGTACAGGGCAGTCTGGCCAAGGGAATGGGGGAGGCAGGAAGGGGTCAGCAGGGAGAGGCATGAGAAAGGGGCAGAGGTGGGGCCACTCACAGTTGCATGATGAGGTAGAGGTGGCCCCCACTCTCATAGATGTCGTCCAGGGCAACAATGTTGGGGTGCTTGATTCTGAGAGGAGAAATGAGGTGGTTCAGAGCTGAGGGCAGCTCAGCCACCTTCCCTCACCTTGCAGGACCACCACCTGAAAACGTGGGTAGGACAAACCAGGGATCTGAGCCCCAAAGGGTAAAGCTGATGGACCACGATTGATTATAATGTATTGAAAGGCAGGAGAACACAGGGGTATGCACCAGGTCTGGCATTGGACAGACCTGGGTCCAAACCTGCCTCTACCACGTTCTATTTGGGGGCAAGTCTTATCCCCTCACAGTGCTGATCAACATATGATTTTACAAAGTTTATAAGTTTGTCAGCCTCCATGAGACCAGGGGCTTTATCCTGCTCACCACTGTTCAGGCAGCACCTGGTGCAGAGTAGGTGCTCACAAATGTTCACTGAATTGAGTGGCACCTCTCTGAGCCTCAGTTTCTTCATCTATAATATGAAGCCAATGATAGCACTTCTTTCAAAGAGTTGGGGTGAGGATCACTTGAGATAATACAGATAGTAAGATGCCTGGCACATAGTAAATGCTCAAAAAATGAACCAACCATGGTGATTGAGCTTGATGGAAGATGGCTCTGCCATAGACTTGCTGTGTGACCTTGATCAAGTCCCTTGCCTTCTCTGGTCCCCAGTTCCCCCACCCTTACCACCAGTAGTGGAAATATCATTTTGTCCCTGCCTAGGGTGGTTGGAAAGCTCACGTAAAAGACTGGAAGTGAGGAGTCTCTATAAGCTCTCTGGTGAGGACAGCAAGTTTCACATCAGCATGAGCAATTCATGGACAAGTTGCTATTGATTTAGTCAGAGGGTCAGCACACAGACATTTTTAAACTCGCTGAGTGGCTTATGTGGGGAGAACTTGAGGTAGGTCTAGCAATAACACCAGTTGAGATAGTGTGTTCAAGCTATGTTCAAGGATTAACCTTTGGACCTGATTGAACAGATTAAACCACTGTAAATAAGCAGTGGCATCTCAATCACATGGGTCATGTTAGCTATTGTGCCAGGCACTTGAAATAAAGGGGCTCTACTGCTCTCTACCACCTTGAGAAGTAAAGATTATTACTCCATTTCATAAATGGGCAATTTGAGGCTCAGAGAAATTAAATGCTTTGCCCACAGCAGGTGTTGGAGGAGGATGGAAGGTTGAGGTGGGGTCAACCCAGACAGGGACAGGCTAAGGCCCACGCACTTGTGTAGCACAGCGATCTCGTTCTCCATGCTGCCCTCCTTGCCCTCCAGAGCCTTCTTGGCAATGCACTTGATGGCCACCAGCTTCTGAGTCCTTTTATCTTCTGCCAGGATTACCTCTGAGAAGGCTCCCCTGCAGGGAGAGAGGATTCATGAGGCAAGGAACTAGGACCCCTGCTTCCCTCCAGCCTTTCCTCCATCCCCTGTGGGTTATGTGCTCACCTCTGGACCAAGAAGGTAGAATCAGACTGCTCCAATCACTCACCCACCCTCTTTCAGAGTAGTCTGAGTAGCCAGTCAGAGTGGTCTATGCCCTGGCCACAGTAACTGGGTCATGTGATGCAAGCCAGGTTATTGGCACTTTGGGAATGAGGTGCTCTTTCCTGCTAAACTGGTAGAATATAAGCCTGGGGCTAATAGTAGTCATCTTTGCTACCACATAGGGAGAACCTGCTTGAGAATTAAGCCAGCCAGCACAAAGGAGAGCATAGCTGAGAAATAGTCAAAAACAGTTTCCTGACAACATCATGTGAGCTCCTGGATCCAGCCATGCCTGTAGTTTACACCCTGGGCTTTTCAAGTATATGCATTTTTTATTCCTTTTTCTGCTAAAGCCAATTGGAATCATGGCTAATTTAACATCCTTTAGAAATTTGAAGAACCATCAGAATAACCTGGGAAATGCAGAATCTCAGGCCCCATCCTAAACTTACTAAATCAGAATTTGCATTTTTACAAGAAACTTCATTTGAGAAGCAGTGCTTTAAAACAGACTCTTAGAAAAGAATAAACTGACTTGCACTGAAGTTCACGGATTAAAGAGGGTTTACTAAAGTATTCTTTTACAGCTTTTTGCTTTCCCTGGGATAAAAAGTCAATAAGCCCCACCCCAAAAAAAAAAAATCTCCCATAGTACCCGCATTGCTGGTTTCCAGTCTTGTCTCTCCAATTTACCCTCCATACTGTGGCCAGAGTGACCACCCTGAATTGCAAACCTGCCAAACACTCTTACTTAAATGTCTTTCTATGGCTTCTGGGATAAAGTCCAGTTTCCATAGCTTAACTTCCAAGGCCTTACATGACCTGTTTTCCTCTCTTTTCCAGCCTCTTCCACTCTTACCCATCCTCAGATTATAAGCTTCACCAGACTCTTTGCCCCTTTCCACACAAAACATGCCTCTGAGCCTTTGCTTATGCTATTCCTTCTGCCTGGAATGCTCTCCCTTTCTGACAAGTGTGCTCCTATACATCCTTCAGTTCCCAGCTTTAATGCCCCTTCTCCAGAAAGTTCTCTCCCAGGCAGAAGCCACTGCTCTCTAAGAGTCCTCATTCCCTTCTTAACAGCCCAGCGTACACTTTTGTCATTTTCCATGGGTGTGTCTCCCTCACATGTCTGGGATCAATTTGAGGGCAGAAACAGGTTTGAGTTATTTCTGGACTCCCAGCACAGAAAAGAGCCATGCCCAGCTGCGGTTTTCAGATCAAGGCCAGAACTCCCAGCTTTTGGCAGCAAATCGGATAACTGGCTCCTTCATTCTCCCCTAATTCCTTCTCTGCATAAGAACCCAGAGCTGTGGCAAGAGCAGCCCCTGTTCCATCCACTGTCAGCCAAAAGTGAAAAGCCAGGGCCAGTCTAGGCCATGGCAAGGCCTCTAGAGGGCCTGGACTGTAGGAAACAGGAAGTAGTGATCAACTGACCAGAGGAAGCACCACCCTGAACTTAGCCTCCCCAGCCAGCTGGGCCCAAGAATAAGGATCTTCCCAACCCCACCCCTCAGCTCAGGGACAGCAACCCCTCCTCCCCTGCCCTGAGACTCACGTTCCCAGAACATCACGGAAGTCGTAAATGTCTCTAATGTCCTCCACCTGCTTCCAGCTGGGGCCTTCCACTGCCCCCGGCATGGCCCACTGCCCCCCGGCCACAGCCAGGGCTCCTGGAAGAGGAGATGGAGGAACAAGATTCAGTTGGGCCCAGACTTCTAGGTGGGAACTTACTGGGGTCTTCATTCAGTCATTCAGCTTGCATTTATTCATTCTTTGATTCATTTATTCAACAAAACCATTCAACAAACATTTACTCATCAGTTCCTTCAGCAAATCCTTATCCCTAGAGAAAAATCCTTCATGGTGGCAGCAAAATTCTTCATTCAACAAAGTCATTCATTCATTCATTTATTCAGCTCACCTCCCAGTTCTCCCTCTCCAACTGCAAACACCCCAGGCGACCCTGGTCTCCTGGAGGGCAGCAGAGAAGACCCCAGAGCCCAGGAGGATCCCCTGTCGCCAGAACCAGCATTGTCCCAGCCCCACCCTGGGAACTGCTGGGGTGACTGTGCTCCCTCCTCCTCCTCCTTCCCCACCAGCCTCTTTGGGCTTCCAGCAATATCTCAGCCCTGTTTTTAAATAGCTCCTGCTACACAGTTACCATGGCAACAGCAGCCACAGCTGGAGCTCACCAGGCCTCCTATTACCCCCCTCCCTCTTGACTCCCTGAGTCCTACCTAGCAGCCTGAGAAATGGTCCCACCCAGCCTGCCCCACCTGACTTCACCTGACCCTGATCCAGCTACACCTCACTCTGCTGAGACCTTTGTCAGCAAGCGAGGCCGAGAGTTCTCTGCATTTATCAGATAGAGAATGAGGAGACTTAGGTTGGCAATGGGCAGGAGATAGGTCCAGAGTTTCCCAAATGACTCCTCAGTGGGGCTTCCGCTAGGCTTGTTGAGGGCAAAGGCATTAGGGGATGGCCATCAACTGGTCCTTCCAATATGCAGCCAGACTGAGGTCCATTCAGAGAACACAGCCTCACAACTCTCTCCCAGGCCCATGGAGGGTGAGGCTGAAACAGCCCCTGCCATGCTGTGTGATCTCAGGGAGGGCACTTTCCTTCTCTGTTTCCGCTGCAGGAGAATAGGGGAAGGTGTTTTGACTAGAGTTCCTGGTGTAAGATCCTACTCCTTGGATGGGACCTCCTTCCCAAGGGGATCTGGCAAGCCCCATCTCAGGCATAGAAACTTCAGGAAAGGAGACTAGATAGGCTCCAGAGACCTGGAGGCCTGGCACATACAACCCTCACAGAGCAAAATAGACTCCTGTACTCAGGGGTACCGCACCAAGCCCAAGCCACACCTGTGAATCCAAACATCTGCCCCTAGAGCCAGCACACTCCATACCCAGATACCCCGACACCCGATAACATATGTGCACCCAGACCTCAGCACTCAGGTCCACATGCACACGCCTCCAGACATCCCTCCCACAGGTCCCTCTCACATTCTGAAACACACATCTGTATATACCTAGATGTGTTCACACACGCACACACATACACACACACCTCACCTGTATACCAGACATCCCAGATTCACTCATACTGTTTACCTGCCAGCTCCTATTTCATCCTAGACGCTCTTATACCACAAACCGAACCCCAACAATTTACACACCTTACTTCAAATATTCTCAGTACATAATTGTATATTCCCCCAACTCTTACTACCTTTGAGCCAGATACCAGCATGCACAACACCTGGACACACATCTGCAACAAAAACACGGATTCCCAGACATCCTCACCCATGAGGATACACTTACACATCAACATACCGAAACTCTCTGTATCTGATCCACATGCCTAAGCCAAGGCATTAGCACACCCCAACACGGCCCCCACACATCTCTATCTCCCCATGCCCAGTCCTTCCACATTCAGGCCCAGCTGCGTGTGTGCATGCACACACACACACACCCCTCCCCACCTTCCTCAGTTGCCCACCGGCCCAGCTGGCACCTGCTAGGCCTGGGGAAGAGGTCGGGAGAAAGGCCCAGCCCTGCCCATCCACAGTCCAGACAGCCCGGGCACCCCTCTCATTCTTAGGGGAGGGTATCCAGCGGCTGGGAGATCCGGCCTCCCCTCCTCGATGCCCAGGGGCGCAGTCGGGGCGGCCCCGGGGCTGTACCTGCGGCTGCCCCGCCGCGGGGCTGGCTGGGAGGCCCGAGGTGGCTGGCGCTGAGCTCCCGCCCCGGTCCGCCGCCGCCGCGCTCCTGGCCCGCCCGCCCGCTCTCTGGCTGGGGCTCGGCTGGGGCTCAGCTGGCTCCCTCCGCCCGCCTGCGTCTCTGATGTCAGTGGAGGAGGAGCCTGCGGCGGAGGGGCACGGCTGGGAGGCTAGAAGCAGCTGGGAGGCGGAGGGGTAGAGAGATGGGGGACCCCTAGTACAGGCCAGATCCTCGACTGGGCTCTCCCTGCCCTTTGTCTCCGGCAGGACCTCCATTTCACAGAGGTGACAGCTGAAGCCCAGAGAGATGAAAGGTTCAAAATCAGCAGTGGTCCGAGGCAAAGGCACATGTGAACTCAGGTCTCTATGATGCCAGCGGAGGGCGTTTCACCCTGACGCCTTACAGACTTTCTTTCACATCAGTCTGGGAGCTCCCTTAGGGTTCTTGGGCTGTGTCCCCTCCCTCTGCACCCGCCTCCCAGTGCCCTGGAGGGAATTAGGACCCTCATTAGGACTCAGGAGACTGATAAGGGTGGGAGGATGGGAGACTAGGGAAAGGACCAGAAAAGAGAAGAGAATGGAGGCAGTGGTAGGGTTGGGACCCATTTGACAGATGGGAAAAATGAGGCCCAAGAGTAAGGTGACCAGATGTCCCGCTTTTGGCGGACAGTCCCCAATTTTTTTTTAAAAATATTTATTTATTTATTTATTTTTGACAGAGACAGAGAGAGAGAGAGAGAGAGAGAGAGAACTGAACTGGGGGAACTCCCCAGCTCAGCAGCATATGGTTCCGCACGGGCCGGGGCCAGGATCCGATCCTCGGTCCCGGCGCTGCAAAGTGAGCGCTTAACCCACTGAGCCATCCCGGCCTCCCCAGTCCCGATTTTTAACAATTTGTCCCGCGTCCCGCTGCGTTTTTAAAAAGTCCCGATGTTTGGAAAGAATGAACAACAAGCTAGGGAACGGCGGGAGATAGACCCAATTTTTAATCAAGAACCCCCTCCCCCCTGGTCAATGGTGTCCCGCTTTACCAATGTTAAAATCTGGTCACCTTACCCAAGAGGTCCCTCCTGAGGCAGAGCTGATGCTCCAATCCCTTGCACCTGCCCATCAAAAGAAACGGGTGAGGTGCCCAGAGGGACTGGGGCTAGGCAGGAAAGGAGGAGGGAGAGGGAGTTAGACCAGGATCCTGGAGGAAGCCGGCCAAAGAGCACGGAAGAGCCACGTGACCAGGCAGGCGCCAGGGGCTGATAGCTGGGGGGAGGGGGGCACCAAGCTACTGCTCCTGGGGTGGCAGGCAGGGGGCCAAGGGACCTGACTGAGGTCCTCTTGCGCAAGGCCTTCCTTGGGGAGAAATCTGGTGCAGAGTGAAGGAGCCGGGAGCAACTCGCAGGAAGTGTGTGGGACGCGGCTGTGACCAGCCAGAGGAGGCGCGCTGTCGCAGACCCTCCAGTCTGCCGCCCCCCACTCCTGAACCCCCGCGTTTTCCAGCTGGAGACGGGGAGAACACAATGCTTGGCCCCATCAGCTTCAACTGGCGATTCCCTCTCTCACTCGCGGGACTGTGGCAGATAGTGGTCAATGAATTATGCCCAGTTTACAGATGAGAAAGATGGCTGAGGTCTCTAAAAAGGCTTTAGGGACTGGCTTATCTGAGTCACACTACCTCTTTGAGCCTCAGTGTCTCTATCTGGAGTATGAGAATAATAATAACTGACTCAATTCTGAGAATTCTATGAGATAATGGATGTGAAGTGTCTGGAGTACTGTAGGTTTTCAAAATTGAGAGATTGGGGAAAGCCGGGACGGCTCAGTGGGTTGAGCGCTCGCTTTGAGGCCAGGAAGACCGAGGATCGAATCCCGGCTCTGGCCCAGGCAGGACCCACATGCTGAACTGGGGAGTTCCCACAGTTCGGTTCTCTAGCTGTCTCTGTCTCTGTCTCTCTATCTGTCAAAAGTAAAATAGAAATAAATATGCACTGAAGATAAAATAATTACTCTCTATAAATATAAAAAAAGATATTAAAAAAAAAATTGAGAGATGTAGTGAATCTGAGGCTCAGAAAAGAGATCAGATTTGTCCAGGGATAGGGGGCTAAGGGGCAATTTTCCTCCCCCAAATCTCGGTATCTCAGGAAAAACACACTTTCTGCCCAGGGCTGTCTCTACTCTGCCCTCCCTACACCCACCCAATATACCCACAGAGCCGAGGAGTCTCACTACAAATTCCTGTTTATTTCCATAACAACATTCCCAAGGTGATAGCATGGCCTCAGTACTTCTGAGGACTTGTACAACTTCTATGTTCTGTTTTACATTTTGCCTACTTTTGAGCATGTCTGAGGTCACTTGCTTAAGTTTTTATTTTCCTTTCTTTTTTTTTTAGCAAACACATTCTTTTAAAAAATATTTTTACTAAACAAGTAATACATGTTCATTGCAAGAAAATTACATAAAATACTAAAAACGCACAGACTAATTTTTGCCAGTGGTCAGATTCTTTCACTTGCTAAATAACAGAATCCCAACCTAAGCCAGTGTCATCTAAAAGGAACCTATGGTTCACAGTAGCTGACTCAAGATTGAAGGAAAAACACCAGGCATCTGGGTCGTGGACACTGGAACTGGAGACACAAGAGTCATAGGCTTTGCTTTCTCTTGTCTCTCCCGGTCTCAGTGTCTCAGCACACTGGCTTTCTTCCTTCTACCTGACAGGAAACATGGTGTGAGACAGTCCCAGCTTTCCAACTGAACCCAGCCGAAGGAGAGATATATACTCAGGGAAGCATCCTAATGGGCTTAGCTGGAGTGGCATGCCTTCCCCTTGGCCCCCAAAACTGTTGTGTGGGGAATGAAGTACTATATTGGGTAAATGTACTGTCATGGGAAGCCATACCCAAGTCACAAGGAATGAAGAGGGGTATCTTGCCCAAAGGAAATAGGGGTGCTGGACAAGCATGACTAACAAATCCATCCCAGTCCTGGTCCCATCAATCAGAAATAACCAGTGTTGCTATTTTTTGTACATATTCTCCTAGACTTTTTGGGATGCCTATATGAGTACATGTACACATTATTTTTTACAGCCTCCACCACCCAGTGAGCAAATTTCAAAGTACTAAAACAAAATGTCACTCAAGAAAAGTCAAATTGGGAAGCTGGGATGGCTCAGTGGGTTAAGCGCTCACTTTGCAGCACTGAGGACCGAGGATCGAATCCCGGCCCCGGCCCATGTGGACCCATATGCTGAACTGTGGAGTGCCCCCAGTTCAGTTCTCTCTGTCTCTGTATCTCTTTCTCTCTCTCTCTGTCAAAAACAATAAATAAAAAAAAATAAATTTAAATATATTTGACTTTTAAAAAAAAAAGAAAAGTCAAATTTATGAAGAGGAAAAGGAAATAATCCTCTTTTCTTGCCTGTTATTAAAAAGATGACAAAGCAGCTCAGACATCTCCATCAATTCTTTAACTTGACAGAAAATAAGCCATTGGAGGATGAATGGTTGTCTAAGATTAGAGAAAATGGAAGAAATCACAAGGAAAAATGAACAAGTTTATTTACAAAACATTAAGACATTCTTTCAACTTCTGTTGCTGGAAACAAACCAAAAAAACCCACCCTATTTCAAAATCATAGCCAACAGTAAAAGACAAACTTCGGACTGGGAAAATGTTTTATAGACAATGGGTTAATATTTCTATTACGTGAAGAACAGGAAATTGGTAGCAAACAGACTAAGAACCCAACAAATGGTCAAAGGACACAGATGAAACACAATAAACATGGGACAATTTCTACTTCATGAGTAATCTCTAAGAAGTATAAACTAAAAGAGCTCATTTATAACCTTTTAAATTTGAAGTTTAAAAACAGAAAACCCTTAAGAAGACATGTTATTATGAGCAATGGCTACCGGTACTTCTGCATTACCAGTGGGAAAATGATTTGCTAAAAAATCTTATAAAAGGAATATGGTAATATGCATCAAGGGCTTAAAGAACATCTAGGCCATTTTTACTCAGAAATTCCTCTTCTGGGAATCAATTTCAGAGAAATAGTCCTAAATTAGGATAAAAAGCTATCTGCTCCAAGATATTTGAAGAAATATTTTTGGTGGGTGTGGACCAATTTGGTGTTCAATTATTTAAATTTGGTTTAAACAACAGCAACAAAGAAATAGAATGGATTAATTAATTAGTTATTAATTTTAAATTTTTTATTTTTTTATTGTTAAATTTACTAGGGTAACAATTACATAGTTTCCAGGTGTACAACTCTATTTTACATTGTCTATATACATTGCATTATGTGCTCACCACCCAGAGTCAGCTCTCTTTCCATCACCGTATATTTGATGCCCCCTCACTACTGCCCCCCACCCCCCCCCTCCCCCCTACCTTTCCCTTTCCCTTCTTTTTTTTTTTTAACTGAACTGGGGGCCTCACCACATTCGGGAAGCACACCCCAGTTCAACATGTGGGTCCGCCTGGGCCGGAGCCAGGATTCAATCCTTGGTCCTCGGGGCTTCAAAGCGAGCACTTAACCTGCTGAGCCATCCTGGCTTTCCCTTTACCCTCTTAAATGTCATATTCATCACATCTTTTCTCTCTAACTGTTCGGATTCTGACAGACCTGGGTTCAAACTTCACTTCCACCCCTTATTAGCTGTGGGAATTTGGACAAATCATTTCTCTGTTCTGAGCCTCAGTTTTCCCATTTGTTTATTTTTCATTTTTTTATCAGCATGTCTGTTTATTTTAATGTCACAGCATATTATCTCTATATTTTATGACATACAAGTTTTTTTTAAGATTTATTTTATTATTTGAGAGTAGGTGAGAGAGAGAGAGAGAGAGAGAGCAAGAGAGAGCAAGAGAGAGAGAGAGAGAGAAGGGGAAAGGGCCCAGAGCAGTCTCCACAGTTGTACATCATTAGTTGTGACATGGTTTCATTCCACACAGGTGAATGTAGGGCCACGTAGGGCAGGAACTGAACTGGGGGCCTCCTGCATGGAAGGCAAGAACCTTTGCCACCATCCGGGTGGTTACCAGTTGTGCTGCAGTTCAGCACTTGCGTTTGCACAGGCTGAGGCTGGGATTCCATCCTCAGACCTCATGGTTACGAGGCAAGTGCTCAACCTGCTCAACTATCCTGGCATCCCCAATTTCCTCATTCATAACATGGCATAATCATACCGATAATCATACCTACTTTGTAGCATTATCTTGAGACTGAGACAACTTAGGAACTTACTTTCACCAGTAGGCGAGTTCCCTTGCTGTCACTTGGGTGCCCAGCAAGTGCCTGGTGCACAGTAGGTGCTCAGTAAGAAATGAGACGAGGCGAAAGCCGGGACGGCTCAGCGGGTTGAGCGCTCGCTTTGAGGCCACGAGGACCGAGGATCGAATCCCGGCTCCGGCCCAGGCGGACCCACATGCTGAACTGGGGAGTTCCCACAGTTCGGTTCTCTAGCTGTCTCTGTCTCTGTCTCTGTCTCTCTCTCTGTCAAGAGTAAAATAGAAATAAATATGCACTGAAGATAAAATAATTACTCTCTATAAATATAAAAAAAAAGAAAAAAGAAATGAGACGAGAGGCATTCACTTCTCCTTTTCTAGACATCGGCTGCTCTAGGACAGCTGCTTGTCATATTATTTCTCCTTCCATTCTTGAAGCCCCACGTGTTCTATTCAAGCTCCAAATTTGAGGTTTCCCTGCTGTGTCTGTGGTGCCTAACCACACCTCCTACCCTATCAGGAGCAGCTCATCTTTAGAGGCTCTGAGGTCCCTCCAGTATTTACCAGATCTCCCTGATCTTTCTTGGCTAGTGCAGGCATATTCTGGGGCAATGATGCTTGTTCTTTTCTCCGATTTGCAACCCACAATATCTTTAATTTTGTATGTGGTAGTGCTGGCAGGCCCAGAGAGGGACATTTATTGTAGACTAGGGCCTCTACAGTCTGAGAGCTGGCTTACAAAATTGGTTCACCACCAGTTATCTGATCTGGCCCTTCCTCCTTCTGTACCCTAGCTTCCTCATCTGTAAAATAAGGGTAGCGGTATTACCCACTCTTGCATAGGGTTGTTGAGAGGAGCAATTGAGAGAACTCATGTAAGGGGATGGGCATCACCCCTAACATGGTCTCTTGCAGAGTCATCCTCCCAGAGTTGTGTTTTAACAGCATGCCCTGAGCTTTCATCAAAGGTTGTGGTAAGAAGTCACTATGTGAAACTCAATCTCTATTTGCTGTCAAATTTATGGAGAATTTTATTTTATTTTTTATTGTTTTTTGACAGAGAGAGACAGAGAGAAGGGGGAGGGCCCAGAGCAGTCTCCATAGTTGACAGAATTAGTTTTCCATATAGTTTCACTCCACAGGTGGGCACGGGGCTGCACAGGGCAGGAACTGGGCCGGGAGCCTCCCACATAGGCCCCGGCAAGAACTGAACTGGGGGCACAGCCCAGTTCAGCATATGGGTCCATATAGGCCGGGGCCTGGATTCGGTCCTTGGTCCCCGGGGCTACAAAGCAAGCTCTTAACCCACTGAGCCAGCCCAGCTTCCCTGAGAATATTATTAATATGACTCCAGTTGAGAAATTTCTCCAGCATTAGAAATTATTGGAAATTTTGTCAGGAAAACTGGGAGATGCCCTTTCCTTTGGTATCAAACATTCTGAGAATGATTCATCTTATTTCCATTTTTGCTTGGCTTCCAGGAAGCTTAGAGCTAAATCTGATGTTTAATAACTTCGAAGGGCTTAACTTTATATTTTATGAAATTCATTATACACATTCTCCATTTTAAGCTTTCTTAAAATTGTTTTGAAAAAAAGAGAGAGAGAACAAAAGAATAAAAAGAGGGAAGGAAGAAAGGGAGGGAGGGAGGGAAAGAAAAAAGGAAAGCACGCAGGTATAGTTTGGAAAAGGTGCTTGGAATGCCACATGCTCACTGTATCAACTAGAATATAGGTTTGGTTTCTCTTAACAGATACCCAAAATAATTGTGACTTAATAAAATGGAAGTGTATATTAAAAACAATCTGGCCATAAGCAGTCCTAGGGTGGTATGGTGACTACAAAGTAAGAGGAATCCTGGCTTCTTGTTGCTCTGACCACATGTTTCAAGATGTCTTGCCACTGTGTGTCATCTCAGCTAGGGGCAAATGGGAATGCATAACCTCATAGTTACACACATCTCTTCCACTTACACCCTACTGGCCAGAACTTAGTCACGTGATCACATCTACGTGCAAGGGAAGCTGGAATATTTAGTCTTTCAGAGACATGTGTCCAACTTTCAGTTTTAACTGTAGGAAAAAAACAACAGATTTTGGAGAACATCTACCAGTTTCTGCCATGTCCACCCTTTCAGATGTTTTTCTTTTTTTTTCTTTAAAGATTTATTTTTATTGTTTTTGACAGAGAGAGATACAGAGACAGAGAGCAGGGAGAGGGCCCAGAACAGTCTCCATAGTTGCACATCATCGGTTTCTCCAAATAATTTCATTCCACAGGTGGGCTTGGGGCTGCACAGGGCAGGAACTGGGCCGGGGTCTCACCCCGGTGAGAACTGAACTGGGGGCACTCCCCAGTTCAGCATATGGGTCCACACGGGCCGGGGCCGGGATTCGATCCTTGGTCCCCGGGGCTTCAAAGTGAGCGCTCAACCCACTGAGCCATCCCAGCTTCCCCCTCAGATGTATTTCTTTGGACATGATTGCTCTTCCATCTGCCCCCTTTTCATTCTCACCCCTTCTAATCAGTCCAGCCTCTGTGCTACTATCAAAGTGTTTTCTGATTCAGAGTGCTATTATGGCATTTCCTGCTCACAAACCTCCCCTGGCTCCCTAGTACCTAATGTGCATTAGGAATCACCTGGAGGACACAGCAAAACAGAGATGGCTGGGCCCCACTGACAGTTTCTGATTTGCTAGGCCTGGGACCTGAGAGTTTGCATCTTAAGTCTTCAGGTAACGATGCTGATGCTGATGCTGGTCTAGAGACCTAAACACTCAGAGAAGCACTGGCCTCAAGAATGAAGCCCGGAGGAGCCAGGATGGCTCAGTCTGGCACTCGCCTGGCAACCCCAGGGTCCGAGGATTGAGGCCTGGCCCCAGTGGACCCATACGCTGCACTGGGGTGTGCTTCCCGTGAGGGAGGCCTCTGGCTTGGTTCCTGCCCTGCATGGCCCCATGCCCACCTATGTGGAATTAAACCATGCCAAAAAACTAATGACGTATAACTATGGTGACTGCTCTGGGCCCTCCCTCTTCTCTCCCGCTCTTTGTCTGTCAAAAACAATTAAAAAAAAAAAGAATGAAGCCCATTCTCCTTAACCTGCCATTCACAGCCAGTCCCAATGTAGTCTCAATGTACTTTCCATTTTCATCTCTTTTCCTTTCCCTTCCTCTCCACCCAGGGCTCCAGTCACACTGAAGTTTTCACCTCTCTAAACAGGCCAGCTGCTCATACCTCTGCCTTGCTGTTCCTTTTGTCTGCAATGTCTTCAACCCGGCCCCTTCCTTTCTACATCCTGACACCTTTCCTAACCCTCTAAGCTGTTGCTAAGTCATTCTCTGCCTCAGGTCCCCTCAGACTTTGCACATTCTTCTATAATTGCACTTACTGCTTTGTGCTTTGTCTGCTCAGCTGTCTTCCCATATCTGGAGCCTTAGTCATCTACATAGCTCTCAGGCATGGCAACAGGGTCACTGAGTGAGGGAACAAAAGTATAAATGAGGAAATGGAGGTGAGTACATGGAGTGAATAAATGAACTAGGTGAGTGAAGAGAAGAAAGGGTGACTTAATACATGAAATACTGAGTTGTGGTCCATTTGTTTGGTTCTCTCCACTGAATCCCGAGCCTGAGACATGGAAAATTTACTCTCTGACCAAGTTTCCACAAAATTCCAAGTTTTGGCCATTGCTTTCTTCTTAGCTGGAGTCACCTGGAACCCAAATCCACAGAGTCAGTCCTCCAGAGTATTCAGGAGCTGGCAGGCGCTGGGGACCCATGCTGGGTCACATTCTCAACTCAGGGCTTAAGAGTCACCCAATCCCCTTGCTCTCACTCACCTGGTGTTTCTGAATGTCAGCTGTTAAGACATTTGGGACTCAGGGGAAAAACAACTGTGGTGGATGCTTTTCAGGGCCAAGGCACAAAAGGCTTTTCCAGCAAACTAGTGATAAGGTGTCAGGACTGTTTCAAATTAAAATTGGAATCTTGAGGTGCTGGGACCAATCTCCCCTCCTCACAGGGAATCCAGCTTCCTCCAAAGCCTATAAAGGAGGACTCCTCAGGCTCCAGTAGACATGATGTGGCTCTAGGAAAGGACTCCGTGTTCCAGTGTGATTGTCAGCTCTATCAGGGAGGGTGCAGTCTGGGGCTGGCATCTGTTCCTGCACCAAGGCTGTCGCCTCAGAAGGCATTGCGCCTCTTTGAGCCTCAGTGTCCTCAGCAGGGTGGGGATATTACTACTCACCTTGTAGGTGTATGGTGAGCATCAAATAAAAGATGGGAGAAAACCCAGCACAGTACCAGGTAGATAGTAGGTGTGCAACTTAGATAACTACATTTTTCACAACTTGAAAGTTGTCTTTTCCCTAATGAACCAGGCCCAAAAAATCCTCTAGGGTTCTTCTTTCTATAATCATGTGTTTGTTGTTTACCAACAGGAATACATTCTGAGAAATGCATCGTCAATCAGTTTCATCATTGTGGGAGCATCAGAGTACACTTACACAACCTAGATGGTGTAACCCACTGCACACTGATGACAGATGTTCAACTCTAGCTGCTAGACTTTAGCATGTTGCTCCTAGGCTACAAACCTGCACAGCATGTTACTGTGCTGAATACTGTAGGCAATTGTAATGCTGGTATTTGTGTATCTGTATATATAAAAGGTACAGTAAAAATATGGCATAAAATATTAAAAATGGTACATCTGTATACAGTACTTACCATGAATGGAGCTTGCAGGACTGGAAGCTGCTCTGGGTGAGTCAGTGAGTGAGTAGTAAGTGAATGTGAAGGCCTAGGATATGATTGTACATTCCTGTAGACTTTATAAACACTGTGCACTTAAGCTACATTAAATTTATAAAAAATACTTTTATTTCTTCAGTAAGAAATTAACTATGGCTTACTGTAAACTTTTTATTTTTTTAAATAAAGTTCAACTCTTTATTTATTTTAATTTTATTTTTTTGAGAGGTGAGAGAGAGGGCGAGCGAGTGTGGAGAGGAGGGAAGGGCCCAGAGCAGTCTCCATAGTTGTACATCATCAGTTGTGACATGGTTTCATTCCACACAGGTGGATGTGGAGCCACACAGGGCATGAACTGAACTGGGACCTCCCACATGGGAGGCGAGAACCTTCAGCACAAGGTTTGGCAGCTACCAGTTGTGTCACAGTTCAGCATATGGGTTTGCACTGGCCAGGGCCCGGATTTGATCCCTGGACCTCGCGGTTGCAAGGCAAGTGCTCAACCTGTTGAGCTATCCTGGCATCCCCACCTTTTTACTTTATAAATTAAAAAAAATTTTTTAACTTTTTGATTCTTGTAATAACACTTGGCTTAAAACACAAATATACTGTACAGCTATACAAAGCTATTTTCTTTCTTTATAACCTTATTCTATAAACTTTTTTTCTAATTAAAAATGTTTTAACTTTTAAACATTTTTGTTAAAAACTAAGCCACTAACACACACATTAACCTATAGGGTCCTCAATATCACTGTTTTCCACCTCCACTTCTTGTTCCACTAGGTTTTTAGGGGCAGTAAGTAACATGCATGGAGCTGTCATCTATAAGCACAATGCCTTCTTCTGAAGGTTCTTCCTACCTGAAGGACCTGCCTGAGGCTCTTGAAGTGTCATTCCTTTTGTAAATATGTCCGTGGAGGTTTACTTGGTTTGTTTCATCATAGATTTGCTTGTAAACAGATTATGCACCATGAACATTCCTCTATATTAATGAAAACCTTTCAGTGTTGGGATCTAGGTTTTCAAACTTTTTAAGGATCTTGTTGAGGTCTGCAAAAGCTTCTATTAAACCTTTCACTGTGAAGTTTTTCTTTCTTTCTTTCTTTTTATTTTATTGGTTTTTGACAGAGAGACAGAGAGAAGGGGGAGGGCCCAGAGCAGTCTCCATAGTTGATATCATTAGTTTTCCATATAGTTTCACTCCACAGGTGGGCACTGGGCTGCACAGGGCAGGAACTGAGCTGGGAACTTCTTGCATAGGCCCCAGTAAGAACTGAACTGGGAGCACACCCCAGTTCAGCATACAGGTCCGTCCAGGCCGGAGCCAGGATTCGATCCCTGGTCTCCGGGGCTATAAAGTGAGTGCTTAACCTGCTGAGCCATCCCAGCTTCCCCTGTGAAGTTTCTTGAGGGTTCTTCTTATGAGACCACCATTGTGTATGCCATTGGCCTAAACATCGTTAATGCAGTGCATGACTGTATTTATAGTACTACACACCTTCTACCTAATTTGGGAAATCGGCTCCCATCCCACCTCCTCCACAAAACTATCTCTGTTCCTGGAATTCTCTACAAATGATGCCTACCATAATTCTGATTGGGCCTAATGAACATGAGAGTGGTTAATTAAGAACATGAGGTCTGCAAGCAGGGCTGTCATGTATGGCTGGCTGCACAGGTTGTGCATTGTCCAAGCCCAAAAGTACCATTTACATAGGCTGCAGGGGAGTAGAGCTCCAATGCACTATGTAATAAAAAAGCTCTGTGTGCAAGTCAGATGGACTGAGTTTGAATCTTGACTCAACCAGTTATCAATTGTTTGACCAAGCAAAGTATGTAACCTAAGACAGTTTCTGCATCTGTGAATAGATGTCGTTAGTACCTACCATATGGGGAAGTTGAGAAGATTCGGTAGTTTAATGAGTTTAGAATAGTGCCTGATACAGAGCTAACATTTACTGAGCACTTAATGTGGGTGTATTTTCTGAGAAGGCTATGAGTAGCCTGGAGACAAGTCACTGAAAAACTAGCAGGTGGGCCTTGCACCATGTGGGAGGCAGGGCTTTATGCTGTTCTCGCTCTCAGAACCCTTCTCCATCCTTTTTGCCCAATTCCATTTTTATTACTCAGGTCTTTAGTTGACAAATACCAAAACTCCAGAGCAAACTAGTTTAAGCCAAAAGAAGCAAGCATCTGTGGGCTGATGTCTTTGGAGGATCCAAGGCTTTAGCTACCTCATAAGGACTCTATCTCCTCACTCTGCTTCTCTGAATTGGCTTTATTCTCAGGCAGGCTCTTCCATGTGGCAGAAAAGTGAGTCACCAGGTGGTCAAACCTTACATTCATGGATTTTGATCCAAGAGAAACCCTCTTCTCTCAGCATCCATAGAGCAATCTTATGGAAGGCCTTTGATTGGCTAAGCTTGGGTCATCTGCCCATTCTTTGGACCAATTATCACAGATGAAGGGATGGGGTACTGTGATTGGCCAAGCTGGGGTCATGTGTCCACCCTAGTTTGACAGTCCCACAAGAGCCAAATGGAATGAGGAAAGGGCAGTTCTCCAACAGGAGAGGCGCTGGGTATATAAGAATGTGGGTTGCCATCACAATCCTTCTTTATGGCTGAGTTCATAGGTCACTTCCTCAGGGAATTTTTCCTTTCCCTCTCCTGTGTAGACCTTAACCTTCTGAGGCAGGGACAAGAGCATATCCATTTATCTGTATTCCCCAGGGCCAGCTTCCTGCCCAAACTGCAAGTGATACTGTTGGCCCATCCAACATCCATTTCCCCTTCCTACTCAGTTTTGTTGGGTCCCACCCTCTCTTCCCATGGTCCTGGACTTAATGGGAAAATGTTCTCCCTAGTTTAAATCCATTAGTCATCTCTTGACACAGTGATTGGTTCCAGAATGGGTATGTGACACTTAGTTTGGGAGAGATATAAGGGTGTCTGGGAAAGGCTTTTTGCTCTTTTGGGTGGGCCATGGAAGCCCCCCTGCTCCTTCCTGCCCTCCCTTGTGTTGGCCATAAATGAGGAAGCATTTGACCTCCAACAACTGATAATGGCTATCACCACACAGCTGAAAGGGAACCCATTTTATGTGAAAGCAGAAGGCAGTGTGGACCTGGAATTGCTGGTTGTTCAATTGCTGAACTGGCCAACCTTGGAGGCCACCCTGCCCCAGGACCAGACCCTAGCTAAGACATTTCCTTCTTGTTAATCCATTTTGAGCTGAGGAGAAGGTGTTCTCTTACCTGCAGCTACAAGTATCCTTAGAATGCTCTACCTGAATGAATGATAGGGGCTAGTGGCCACAGGCTGAGTTAGCAAGCATGCATGTCCGCACCTTTGCCACCCACACCAGTTTCTTTCTACCTCCACAATAACAAATATGCAAAGAGTCTGGATGCTTTTTAAAAAACCACAGCAGTCACTTTACTCTTAAACTTGCACTTTACAAAACCACAAAGGAGAAGTCCTGAGGGAGAGAAGGGTGGGGATGGGGGAGTGGGGGATGGTAAAGAAGGGGGAAAGGAAGGCCCAGAAGTGAAGTTTCTCCCACCTTGGGTACTAGACAGAGACTGGGCACCAGGCCAGCCCAGCAGGGCTTCCCATATTCTGGCTGTACAGAGCTAGGCCCAAAGACTTCAGGGAAAGGTCCCAGTCCTCTAGTGACTGTTGCCATATGACATCTGACAGGCAGCCACAGACCTATGCTTCCAGCAGCTCAAAGAAGGAAGTGAGGACCCCTCCCCTTCCTCCCCCAGGCCTGAGGGGGAGGCAGCCTGAGGCAGGGGTGAGGTCTACCCATCTAGCAGCTTTAGGATGCTCTCCCGCTCCTTGAGAGTCTTCCAGGCCTGGTCTTTCTCTTTCTTGGTGGGGGTCCGTTTCTTTTGCCGGGCAGCCATGATCTTGCGGAAAGCATCCATGACCTCATTGTCTGCCATGCGGACCCGCTGCCTTAGCTCCTGCCGACTCACCTCCTCCTTGGCCAGCCTGTGGGGACCAGCCACCAGGTGCTATGGGAAGCCCACCTCCAGAGTGGGGTCCTGTCCCTGCCTCTTCCAGACTGAGCCCACCTACCACCCCAGGCTGCCACTCCTATGGACCATTTCTTACCAAAAAGCACAATAACTGAACCACACTTATATGGTGCTATGTGATACTGTGTTAAGCTCTTCAAAAATATTAGCTCCATTAATTCTCATAACAACCCTGTGAAGTAGATACTATTATTCCTTTGTTAGTAGTGATAAAACTGAGGCTCAAGGATAAGAAATGCCCCAAGATCCACAATAGTGAGTAGATCTGAATCATGTCAGGATGGCTCCAAACAATCTTCTTTAAAAGGTCTTCTGGTGTCAGCAGACCTGTGTATTACTTCAGCATCCAAATTCCAGAGCAATCTACAGATCCAGGCAGCCTGAGGGCTACAGAAGGTGGGGGAGATGCTGAACCAACTTTGCTGAAAGGAATTTAGCCTATAAATCACATTGATGGCAGCGATCTGATCTACTCCAACCTGTTAAAACTCTTAGCTTTAACCTGCTAATTTTCCAGAAGGAGAAGCAGCTGCTGAGGGCAGGAGATGCCTTCTTAAGGCCTTGCAGCTATTCCCAGCAGGGCTAAGGGCTGTGCTCTGACCTTCTGATATCCCCAAGCTAGTTCCTTCACTAAGCTAGTTCCTTCACTACCTGTTCATTACTTCTGGATCTGCACATCTCTGCTTCTCTCTTTCTCTCCCCTCCACCTCCCTTCTCAGTACCTCTCTCATCTGTATTTCCCTCTTCTGGCCCTTGAAAGGGAACTAGAAAGCAGCTTTGGATTTAGCCTTGGACTCAAGTCACAGCTTGGTTGTTTATTGGTTGTGACATTCAGCAAAGGACTGGGCCTTTATTTCATCACTGGGTGAACACCTAGCCTGGGGCTATAGTCAAGATTAAATAGGAGGGTGTAAATAAAGCTGCTGATACACAGCACTTAGGACACCCTTGTCTTAGTCATCCTAGCAGCTTGTCAGGAACTACCTCTCCTTTTAATGGTGCACATCTTTACCCACTTGGAGATGTCAAGCCCTTTGCCCTGCCTCTCTTGTTAGTCCCAATGTTTGAGAGACAGACAGAGTTGGCCAAATGAATGAGTGTGCCCTGTCCTGTTGGGGCTGTGAGGCAGAGACAGCACCTGCCTGTGAAAAGGAGATGTAGCTGGGCTGCTTCTCTATCTCCCCAATAAAAGGGCAGCCACTACCATGATCTCCCTCCATCTGTTACCTCTACCTTTGCTGTGACCAACGCAGGCAAAGGATGGGAGTCAAAATAAAATGACATTGAGACCAATTCCTTAAAGAACTGGTCCTAAAACATAGGGCAATTAATTTCAGGTGAAGGGCCAATAATAATCACAGATGTTGAATAAAATGTTAACAGTTGATAAATCTAGGTGGAGAGCATATTGGTGTTCATTATACTATTCCTTCAGATTTTCTGTGTATATGAAATTTTTTATAAGAAAACTTTGGGAGACAAAGAAAACAAGCATAAAAAGATTAAAAAAATAAATCACACAAGGTGAAAATCATTAATACCATTGAACTGTACACTTAAAAATGGTGTCAATTTCATATTACACATTTTTTTTACCACAATTGTAAGTAAATAAATCACAGAGGCCTGAGCCCTAATCTGTGGGATTACAATCTACATGAGATGTAATCTGTGGGGTGGTGTCTGGCACTGATAATTCTTTCAAGGCTCTCCGGGTAATTTGGAGTCCCTGGCAGGTTTGGGAAACCTGTGAGAAAGCCCCCAGAAAGTGTGCAGCACTGGCCAAGGCCTGTTGGCCTTCCCTTGGCCCATGCGTGCCATCCACTCACCTCAGCAGGTCGTGCTTCTTGGTGCGGTTATGGGCACTGAGGGCCTTCAGCTCAGCCTGCCGTTTGCGCAGCTCTGCGAGGACCTCATCCTCTGAGTCCTCTGCCGGGCGGTCCTCAGACTCCAGCAGGCCCTGTGCAATCAGCTCCTCCTTGATACGGCTCTCCAGGGACTTGGTATGTGGCACACTGCAGGGGAACGTAGCTCTTAGCTCAAGGGTCAGCTGGGAAGGGCGACCTCTCAGAGGTTCCCAAGGTTAGTGAACACCTTCCTTTCTCTTTGGGTACCCCTCTATCTCTCTCTTGATATAAAAATAGAGACAGACAAATCAGGTCTTGTTTTAAACACACCCAATATATATCCACTGCCAAAAAATACAGAAAAACCTGTAATACCAACAATCCAAAGACAACAAACCACTATTACTTTGTTATATTTCATTATTTTGCTATGCTATTAAAGTTAAATATATACACATATATTTTGCAATATGTTATTATACACACAAATACAGTAGTCCCCCCTTATCAGCAAGGGATACATTTGTTCCAAGACCCCCAGTGAGTGCCTGAAACCATGGATAGTACAAAACACTATGTATACTGCATTCTTCCTACATATACTTATGATAAAGTTTAATTTATAAATTAGACACATTAAGAGATTAACAACCATAATAAAATAGTACAATTATAACAATATACTGTAATAAAAGTTATGTGAATGTGGCCTATTTCTCCCTCTGACAACCGATCTGATAATCTGCCTCCTAAATGACTAATGGGTATGGAAGATGCAGTATGGATATGCTGGAGAAAGTGATGATTCACATCCTGGGTGGGATGGAGTGAATGGTATGAAACTTCATCATGCTACTCAGAACCACCCACAATTTGAAACTTATGAATTGTTTATTTCTGGCATTTATCATTTAATATTTTTGGGCCACAGTTGACTGCAAAGTAGCTGAAACTATGGAAAATGAAACTATGGATAAGGGGTGACTATTGTGCTATATATATAGTCCAGATTTTGTTATATATTGTTAATATTTCATAATCTATTAATTTAGGTTTTTCCTTATGTGCACACATTTAAATATATCTTTGAAAAAAAGGATCATTCAGTCTGTATTGTGCTACAAATGAAAATTTCCCTACTTAGCACTCTTATTATTTACATCTTTTCATGTCAATTAACTGTACTTCTCTAATATTATTAATAGTTGAGTGTCATTTCATTATATAGAGTTATGAGTAGGACAATTTAGCCAACTCTTCCCTTTCTGTTGGATATTTAGGTCGTTTCACAGTATGAACAGTGCTATGATGAACAACCCTGTACTAAGTCTGTGCACATAGAAATGCTGGGCCAGAAATGCAGGTCTGAGACTTTTACTGGGCTTTCTCAAAGTGCCCTGGGCCTCTCTATTAAGGAAGGCCTCCCTGTGTCAGGATGGACACAAGTCAACAGAAGCAGGGGCCAGACTGTGGGGTACAGACAGGGTGCCACTCACCTGAAGGGCTTGTTCTGATTTCGGGGAGAGGTGCTTGCCCCATCAGCCCCTGATTCTTTCCCAGACATGTCAGGAATAGGAGAGTCCTCCATAGGGGAAATAATATTTTCCTAGAAGACCACAAAAGTGGGATAGAGGAAAAAAAAATGCATTTCCATTTTCCTGCTCCTCTCTGACCTACATGCATAGTCTTCCTAGACGAGAAATATCCTTTTATTATGTCTTTCCCATTCCCCCTCATCCAGGAAAGTTTCTAGCCTCCAAAAAGTTTTGAATATTTTAGAAACCCCCTTTTTTGTACTGATGCCAAAAGAAGGAAGCACAGAAGAGTGAAGATAACCCAATGACAGCGATGAGAACAGCTAGTTTGTCAAGTATTTGCAATGCAGCAGGCACTGGGCCAAGCACACTGTGGCAGAGGCTGCTAGCTGTCCAAAAGCCATTCTCACCTTTCTTCCATAGTAACCAGGCTTATGGCTGCCCATATACACTACACTTCCCAGCCTCCTTGGTGGTCAGGTGGGGTTATGTGACAAATTCTCTCCAGTGGAAAGTGATCGGAAGAGATAAGAGCCACAGCCAGCCATGGCCCACTAACCTTCTTTCACACACTCCTCCTTGCTTTTTCAATAGGCTTTGAGAGGCAATCACACCCAGAGTGACCTCGTGCAGAGTGTATGTTTAAGATGGCAAATCCACCATAGCTGGGTTCTTGTCTGATGGTGTAGGACAGAGAACCCCAACCTCACCTCAGCTAACCTGGAACACATGCTCTGGACTGTTACATGAGAAATACCCTATTGTGTTTGGGCCAGAGAAGAAACTGAGGCTCAATAAGGTGAAGGGATGTGCCTAAAGTCAGCCAAGGAACATTCAGAAAAAAGGTCCTGAAGCTGGGATTTGCGTCCTGTTTCTACGTATTAGCTGTGTGACCTCAAGCAAACAGTCCCCCTTTTGTAAGCCTCAACCTTGTATGTTCGTAACATGGTACTCACCACTGTCTTTGCCTCCAATGAGAGGATCTGTGGAAAGCCCCTTGCACAGGGCCCAGCTCATAGCTAACACTCACCAAAAGTAACTGTGAAGTAGTGGCTACCTTTGGAAGAAGTTAGGGACTGGGTGGGACATGAGAGGCTTCCAGGATACTGGTAATATTTTATTATGCACGTGTACTCATTTATGAGAAGTTATCAAGCTATACATTTCTGATCTGTGTACCTTTCTAAATATATGATATACTTCAATAAGAAATGAAAATAAACATTCAAAGAGGAAGTGAATGCAACTGCCGTTTTGGGTTGGGGTGCTCACCTCCACTAAGGCCTGCAGGAGGCGCTGCGTCAGGGCGCCAAAGGGGCACCCATCTTCTGGCTGCTCATGCTGGGCCTCAGACTTCTTCAGCAGGGCATCTACATCTGAAGCAGGCAGAGAAGTGGTGGAAAGCTGGGCTAAAGTTCTGGGAACTCAAGTCCTAGCCCAGGGTCGGCAGGGAGATGAGGGGCCTTACCTTTAGTGTCCAGTTCGGTCAGTGGCCCCATGAGGCCTTTCTTCTTGTCAGCCACGGCTGCTGCCCGGGCTCCATCCTTCTGCTCCTCCAGCAAATCCTCCTGGGCCCAGCGTTGGGAGTAGTGCTTCCCCAGGGGTGGGATCTGTAAGAGAGATCCCACCAGCTCAGAAGGGCAAATACAGGCTCTGCACTCATTCTTTTCTTTATTCACTTTATCTGCCTCCCAAGTAACTAGCCAGGGCCAGGGACTGTGCCTTGTTGAAATGAGAAGAGATAAAATCTCTACATTCACAGTCTAGTAAGGGAGACAGGTATTTAAGGAATTAAAACACACATAGAAGCCAATGTGGAGCAATTCCCAAGATACAAAGTATACAATGCTGTGTGTACATGGACCATCTCAGGTCACAGCTCTTGTCTCTAGGGGCTGTAGGTTCAACAGAGGGAATTCTCTTTTGTATTGCTTGAATTTATTACTACCTGTATGGATTACTTCCCAAAAAATATATATTTTTTAATTAAGTCAGGTAATCGAGGTAGACCAAGGTCTTGTAGCACAGGAGAGAGACCACTTCCTGCTGGGAAATCTGCAAAGGCATTTTGGTGAAGGTAACATGAGATCAGAGCCTTGAAGGGTGAGTCAGTTTGCCAAGCGGAGGAGAGCATATGCAGAGGCCCAGAGACCAGCAAGGACCCTGTGTGGGCCTGGAGTGAGGGCAAGGTGCTTTGTGGGGGCTGGTAAATGCGGCAGGAAAACTGGACAGGGTGCTGGGGCTGTGTCACCAAGGGCTGAGATGCCTGGACTCGATCCTGAGGGTAATGGAGGCCATGCCACACCTGAGCACAACAGCGGACCTATGTGAGAGTTCCCACCACTCTTCTGTATTTTCTACATTTTAATAGAACCTGTTTTATTTGCATCCTAAGAAAATAAACTTTTACATATTAAAGAAAAAGAAAAGGAGGCAGGAAAGTATTAAGAGGCTGTCTGGATGAAAGCTGATGAAGTCTTGAACCAAGGTAGAGGGGATGGAGATGTGGGGACAAGGAGGACCTCACTGAAGTCGATGCCTTAGGACGTGGTGACCATTTGGATGGGGCCGAAGGGAGATGATGCAATGAGAAAACAGAATTAGAGACTGGATAGCAGGATGGGTGAGTGGGGCAAATAGGAGACTGGAGAGGGTAAGGGAAGGAAGATGATATGTGGCTTTGGGATCTTTGATTCTGAGGTCCCTCTGAGCCCTCTTGTTCGCTGTCATGTCAATTGATGCTCAGGGTTTCTACCTTGTAATGTTCAGCCTCGTCTTCTGGGGGTTTCAGTAGCTCCTCCAGCGTGCGCACCTCCTCGCTGGTGATATCGGCACAATAGGGCTCCACCGAAGCCCAGAACCTGCAGGGAGAAGCAGATCCTAAGTGGGCACCCTATGCCCCACCAGCTCCAGCCCTGGGCCCCTCCACAGTCTCCCCTGCCCAAATCCCAAGGCCCCTCTGTTGTTTTGGCCCAGAACCTGTTGGGGGCATCATTCTTGGGGATCCGAGGCACGTCAATTGGGTCATCAGTGAATTCATATTCTTGGATCTTGGGCTGAAGGTTTTTGGATTTGGGTCGCCCGGGGCCAGGACCCGGCCCATGTCCTGCCTTCCCTTCCAGTTTCTGCTTCTTGGGCTTCCCATGTTTGGGAGGAGCCCCAAGCTCATGGTCTCGACCCAGCTTCAGGAATCGTCTGTCACCCTTCTTATCCTGCCAGTCAGTGAGGATCTGAAATTCAGAGATTATCAGTGAGGGGGAGAAGGGAAGACAACTCTTTCCCCCATTAAGAATTAGGATCTAGGGGAAGCCGGGATGGCTCACTTTGCAGCGCCGGGGACCGAGGATCGAATCCCAGCCCCGGCCCATGTGGAACCATATGCTGAACTGGGAGCTCCCCCAGTTCAGTTCTGTCTCTGTATCTCTCTGTATCTCTCTCTCTGTATCTCTCTGTCTAAATAAATAAATAAAAAAATATATTAAAAAAAAAAAAAAGAATTAGGATCTAGGGAAGCCGGGATGGCTCAGTGGGTTAAGCGCTCACTTTGCAGCGCCAGGGACCGAGGATCGAATCCTGGCCCCGGCCCGTGCGGACCCATATGCTGAACTGGGGAGTGCCCCCAGTTCAGTTCTCTGTCAAAAACAAAACAAAACAATAAAATAAAAAAAAAATTTAAAGCATTAGGATCTAGAACTTGAGGAGGTACAAAGGTCTTTCCCCATACCCTTTTTATTTAGCAGATTTCACTCATCCTTTAAAACTCAGCTTCTTTTCTGTGCCCATCATATACTTCTCATCATTCCATTCATTTGTCTGTACTGATTCACCTCTGTAGTGTTTAGCAGAAAGGCCAAACAAGCGATCACACCCCAGTGCATGCTAGCTCTGGGAAAATATACTGGTGGGAACTTTTTGGTGAAGGCAAGCAAGCCTCCCAGCAAACCTTCACTTTGAATGTCACAACTGAGAAGCCTTCTTTCTCTGCATCAGTTACCCAGCTTCTTAGATACTAAAATACAATTGGTTGTGCCACACCTTGCTCGAAAACCTTCAGTGGATTCCCAAGGACCTCAAGTTAACGCTATCCATCCTTTGAAGTCCAGCTGAAATGGCATCTTCTTCGGTCTCTGGCACTTTGCACCTACACCGTAGGCCTAATCATCTTGCTTGGTCATACTTAGATGAAGAGCATATTTTATCTTTTCAACTAAATTATAAACTAGTGGAGACCAGTTGCTCAGCAGGATCTGGCATAGCTCCTGGAACGCAGGCCTCAGGGGATGTTTATGCAATGAATAGAAATAATCAGAGTAGTGCCAATAATTAACATTTGAAATGCTGATTTAGTGTCAGACACTTGGCTCAGACTTTGCAAAAAAATTCTCTTACTCCTCATGAAAGCTCTTTGGTACATCCTATTATTCAACCCAGTTTGCAGCTAGGGAACTGATGCTCAGAAATAGAAGGTAATTTTCCCAAAGTCACATAGCTAGGAAACAGCAACACTAGCAAGTGCTCAGTCCAGGATTCAAATCCAGGTATCCTCATTCCAGTTCCCCTAGAACCTCTAACCATAACACATTACCTGGTATACATCTGACCTCCCCCTCCTTTTAGTCAGCAAACTCCCTGAAGGCCAGAATTGTCCTAATTATCTCTAATGATTTGCACAGAACCCAGAATATAATGGGGACTGGGGGGAGGGGGGATGTCAATAAATGCTTAGAAGTCTTGCAATTTATGAGGACCATGCACATTCTTGCTTATTTTGTGTTCTATGAGTCCAACTTGGGTCTCTCTCTTCCCCCTTAACCTCAGATGGGGCTAACTCAATGACCCACCCCGTAATGATGTCCCCTCTGTAGGGTATCACCTGGGTTTCTGCCTCCAGCACTCGTAGGCGCCGGCTAGCAGAGGAAAGCAGGGTCTCAAGCTCTAGTTGCAAAGTGTCCAGCTCCTCGATGCCGATGCCATCATCCTCGGAGCGGGCCAGCACTGCTGTGTAGCGTGGACAGACCTTCAGGTGGTCCACAGACTTAAAGTCGTGGAACTGCAAGGGGCAGTCCTTCAACTCACTCATGGCCCAGGATGCAGGACCCTGTGGAACTGGAGAGGAAAGGGACATTGATGAGAGTTAAAATGGCACAAGAAAAGCCCAAGGGTTCCCCTCATCCAGGAACAGCCTCAAGGAGAAAGCCAGGCTTCAGTACCCTATTGATAAGGCTGATGTTCAGCTCCTACTCACCAAGCACCTACTGTGCACCAATCAAGGTGCAGACATTTTATCAGCTTCTCATTGAATTTCTCATCCCACCCTGTGAGCAGGAACCATGGTGCTCTCACTTTATAAGGAAACTGAGACTCTGTAAGGTGGGTAAATGCTCAAGCTCTCCAAGACTTTAAATCTAGGCTGTTGAGTCTGTGCCCCTCACCATCATGATATACTTACTATGCAATGTCTTCCTGACGCTCTTTCCTTTTTTTTCTTTTCCTGGGTTTTGCTAAGTCTCTGAGTTCCAAACATCCCATTCTCACAATGTTAATGTTCCTTGACTGCCAGCCTCGCCTTGGCTCTCACTCCTTCCCACCTGTGACGGTTACCTTTGCCCCTGACAGTGGTTAAGAATGTGGGCTGGTAAAGCCAGATATACACAGGTCCAAGCCTAAACTTTACCATTCTCCGTTTATGTGGCCCTGAACATGTTATTTAACCTTTGTGAGTCTCGGTTTTTTCATCTGTAAAATGGGGACAAAAGAAGTGTGGGTCTGTTTCAGCATAAGAGGCCTGAGTCTGTAAAATGGGGATTAACAATGGTACCTACCTCCCTGGGATGTTCTGAGGATTAAGAGATGATGCTTGTCAAGAGCCCAGTTCAGTGCCTGGCACAGAAGAAGTGGGACTGCTTAATGGCTGGCTCCACCTGTGGGTCGCCCCAATACCCCGCCTTCAGGGTCCCCCGTCCACTCAGGACCCACTAACGCAGCCCCCGTCTACCTCCACACTCTGGCCTCCTATGGCCCCCGGGCCGCGAGCGGGAGCGGGGAGTTCCGGTAGGTCAGATCTACGGCTCAGAAATGGCTATAGGCGGGCCCCCTGCAGTTGACGTGGGGGCGGAAACCCGAGGGCGAGCCCACTGTGGCTGGCCGGTGGGGGTTATGCCTCGGGCGTACCCTAGGGAACAGCCCGGGGCTGGAGGGCGGGGCTCGGCAGCCGGGTTCTTGGCCAGGCGGTTAGTCCCGCCGAGCCCCAGGGGAAGCCGGTAGGAGGGGCCCGGAGAAAGGATGGGGCGCAGAACCGGAAGGAGCGAAGGGCTCCTCCGCCTTGCCGTGTCCAAATTTGGTGCCCAGCCTGCGGCCGAGCTGAACCATTGTATGACTATAGGTAAAGAAAGCGGCAAAAAGGACAAGACAGTCAGAGTAGCAAGTGACAGCTGCATGGACAACGGGCGCACCCGGAGCACCGATCTGAAACTTCAGGAGTCTAAAGACACTAACGCAGTCCCAGCGGGAGAACGTCGCTGGCGCCCAGCGCGCCGCAGCGCCCCTTACCCCGCTCAGCGCCTACGTGGTGCCGCCCGGAAGTGCGGGCGGAGACTGCGGCTGCGCTCCTCACCGACGGCGCGCCGCGCGCCGGGCCGCTCCCGCACTTCCGCTTTCCGGCCCAGCCAGCGCCCGCGATGGTGAGAGCGCCGGGCCCCGAGCCCGGGCCCCGAGGCGGGGTCTGAGGGATGCTGGGGGGCTGGGGGCACGAGGAGGCTGGGAGAAGGGGGCCGGGTTGGGGGCCCAAGTGAGGAAGGGGCGAGCGGGAGACGTCTTCCTAAGGCGCGGATCTGGCGGCTTCATGGTCAGACTTTCCAGACAGGTAGGGGATCCTCTTGAGGCGTGGAGGAAGCCGGAAGCGGACCTCCTCGGCTCGCGGTGGCGCGCGTCTAGTAGGACCCCCCTCCTTACCCAGCGTAGAACTTCGTTAAATACACTGCTATTTTCTGCTGATCCCCGGACCCTGCAGTTACCCAAGGGGAGCGTCTGCACTGTCGTATCTCACTCCTCTGTATCTGTACCCCCTGCCTTGACTGCCGTACTGAAGGATCTCTTATACTGCCTCCACCCAAGCCCCTTCCTGGTCAGAACACAGTCGTGTTAGCCTTACCGTGGTAAGATCTGATACTGCCGATCCCTCCTTGGAAATCGTCCGGTTTGATTAAGTGTGGGCGTTCCCGGAGTTAAATGATACTTATCTAGTGTCCTGGTTTTGATGACCTTGTGTATTTTGATGACTCTCTAGGTTTGCCTGGATGTCTTTTGTTTGTTTGTTTTTAAGATTTATTTTGTTTGAGAGAGGGTGAGAGACAGAGAGAGGGCCCAGAGCAGTTTCCATAGTTGCACATCGTTAGTTGTGAGTGTCATTTCACACAGGTGGGTGTGGGGCCAGAACCAACCTGGGGGCTTCCCACATGGGAGTCCAGGACTTGCCGTGCTGGTGCTATTCGGGCAGTTACCAGGTGCACTGCAGTTTAGCATATGGGTTTGCATGGGTAGGGCTGGGGTTTGATACCTGGACCTCTCTGTTGCAAGGCAAGCACACAATCTGCTGAGCTACCCTGGCATCCCATGGAAATCTTGAAGACACCTTGACGTTAGACCTCCAGATCAAAACTCCCTTTTCTCTCCTAAACTTACTCTTCCTTCTTTGTTCCTTATACTGGCTATACCTCTTGATTAAAAAAAAAATCAAATTTATTGAGGTATTAACATGAGACTGTGTCTATTTTATTTGTGAAAGGGCAAGTGTCATGGGGCTGACCACCTGAAATTCACCCTTTTCAGGTTTACATCTGTGAATTTTGACAAACACAGTCATGTAACTGCTCATACAATCAAGGTACAGAACATTTCCATCACCTCAAAATGCTCCCTTTGGTCCTTTTGTAATCACTCTTCTCCCCTTTCCTGCCCTCAGGCAACGATTTATTTTTTCCCCCCTATAATTTTGCCTTTTTCCGATTGTCATATTGCTCAGTATGTAGGCTTTTTAATGTGGCTGCTTATACTCCATTTGAGATTCATCCATGTTATGTGCATAAGTAATTTTTTTATTGCTGAGTAGTAGTTCATTGTATTGATGGACCATAGTTTGTTGGGAGGTGTTTTTATTCCACATCATCTACATCAGTTGTCGTCTAACTCCTGTGATACTCTGTGCTTCTTTCCATGGCCCCAGTCCAGGCTCTCATCAACACTCCTTAAATAACCCTCTGTGCCTTCTGTCTTACTTCCCTCTCCAGTCACTTCTCCACAGAGCCACCATGCAGCTGTACTCCTGTAACTTCTCCCTCAGAAAACCCCAGCAGTTTTCTTTCCACCATAAAAGAAAAACCACTCGGTAGCCTGGCATTTGAGATTTCCCCATGAATCTCCAGCTTATCTACTGAATCTAAAATATTTCTCATATGTAGATACATGGTACTCATTACTACTTTTGGAACTCTTAATGCCCTTTTGTTTTGTGTTAATCCTAACCTTGCTGATTACTTTCATTTGTTCATTTATTCTACAGAAAATGAGTAAGACACTGTAGGTGTTAGGTGCGGGGTATATAGATTTGAATAAAATAGACATAGTCTATTAACCATGAGGCTTACAGTCTAGTGAAGGAGAAATTGCTTTATCAAAGATGTGTCATTGTAAATTATAAGCAGGGCTATGAGAGGGAAGTCAAGAAAGACTTCTCTGAGGAAGGAAGAGGCTTCCCCTGAATAAGCTGCAATCGGAAGGGTGACTGAGGCCCACAGAGGATAGAGAAGCCTGCAGGTAGAGGCTCAGCATGTGTGAAACTGAGGTGAGAAAGAACTTAGTTAATAAAAGGAACTGAAGCTGAGTCAGTGTAGCTGTCATAAAAGCGGATCCTCTAATGGGAATGCCCTTACTCTTTTACTCATTGTAAAGTTCTCCGAATCCTAGTTCTATCTTTAGATTAAAGCCAATTCTGCAAATACAACTTGGAAACCTAATTATTTCAGTTATCCTTCTTTGTGTCATAGTTTCCCCCTCCCCCCATTGGGCTATTTAAGGGTAGAGATAGTTTTCATCATCTTTGAATTCCAAGCAGCTAGCTCAGTGTCTGGCACACAGTAGTCTTATCCATTTGCTGGCCCAAAAGACAGATTGAGGACAATCATTCACCTGTATTCCTTTAGACCAGAGTTTTTCAACTTCAGCACTATTTGGGATTAAATAATTCCTTGTGCATTGTAGAATGTTTAGCTGTATGCCTGGCTTCTACTCAATGCCAGTAGCATCCCTGTCTCAAATCAAGTCAGTGAGAAATATCTTAATGTTGTCAAATGCCCCAGGCAGGCGCAATGGTCCCCTGTTGAGAACTGCTGCTCTAGACTTAAAATGGAAGGCACCTTGAAGGCCTCATCTGTTCTGTTAACTTTGGTATCTGAGAGCCTGGCACCCTCAGTACTGCCTGGCTCCCATGTAGCTGGAGTAGGGGGCCAGTGGTTTTGGTAAGATAGATTCTGATCCTCCTTTGGGGTTTTTCCTACAGACTGCCACTCTCCGCCCATACCTGAGTGCCGTGCGGGCCACACTGCAGGCTGCCCTCTGCCTGGAGAATTTCTCCTCCCAGGTCGTGGAACGACACAACAAGCCGGAGGTGGAAGTCAGGTAGGGGAGAAAAAGGTGAGGGTAGGGGTGATGGGTGTAGCGCTAGAGATGGTTTTTGTTGAGAAGATGCCCTGAACTTCTATTCTGGAAGGACAACCACAGCTCACATATTTTGTTTTGCTGCCAGATGAACAATGGTTCTCAATTTGGAGTTCAGAAAATAGAGTCAGTGGGTTGGCAGGACAAAACCCAGGGGAGAAACTACTCTGGAGCCAAGATTGCTTGATACAAGGTATGACTTCTCAGAGCAGAGCAGTTCATGAAGTATCTCCTGTGGCATTAGTGAACCCACTGGCTGTTTGAGGAGAGGATGGGTAATTTAGTTATCTGAAATGCCACCCTCCTCCCACCAACCTGGACTCTCATTTCCTACTCCAAATATTCTGCACCTTGGGTTATATTCTCTCATCTAGTTCATGTTTTGCAAACAAATGATTCTTTTTCTCCTTTAAAGTTTAATCTGGGACATATCTATAGCTGAGATAGGTGGTGTTACACACTATGTTAATATGATTTGAATTTTTAAAAACTGACAAGATGTTAGCATGTGCTGTGTTATGCTATTTTACATACATGATTTTCATTGGGCATTTAAAAATGACAGCAGCTCACAGACACTACCACTATAGTTAATTACCATATATGGATCTAGGGATGCAGAGACATCAAAATGGGAACTGAGCTGAGAGGGGTCTTAATGCTGAATAAGTGAATCATTCTGCATTCATAATAAAAGGCAGTCATACAGTGTTTTATTTTAGATTGTCCTTATTTCTAAGGTAGCCTCTCTCTTCCTCCCCTAAGTGGTATGTGAGTTTGCTTATAGTTATTTAAATAAGCTGTCATTTGTAAAGCTCCTGCCATGTGCCAGGTACACCATTGGACACTTGACCCTTTTTGATCTCTCTCAGTCCTCACCAGTGAAATAGGAATCAGTCATTTTACAGATGAGAAAATTGAGATTCCAACAGGGTAACTTGCCCAAGGAAAGTAACAGAG
Organism: Craseonycteris thonglongyai; assembly: GCA_004027555.1. Taxonomy (NCBI): domain Eukaryota; kingdom Metazoa; phylum Chordata; class Mammalia; order Chiroptera; family Craseonycteridae; genus Craseonycteris; species Craseonycteris thonglongyai. The sequence continues at coordinate 23,866 of PVKE010001007.1, read as the reverse complement.
GAGGCTGGATTTCAAAACCTTTCGCCCTGATTCCAGAGCCTGTGCTCTTTCCACTGGAGAACATACTCCCTGGCCCCCATCTTGGAGCACCCCTGCTGTGAGTCTCCTATTTCTTGGACTCTGGTCTCAGATAGTGATTCCAGGACCTGCTGTGGGATGTCCCTGAGCATTCTATTCCTTTATAGTACAGAGACCTTTGTGACATTGTGTTTTCAGGAGTAGCAAAGAGCTCCTGTTACAACCTGTGACCATCAGCAGGAATGAAAAGGAAAAAGTTCTGATTGAAGGCTCCATCAACTCTGTCCGGGTCAGCATTGCTGTGAAACAGGTGAGCTCACCCCCGAGCCCCTGCGTCCCTAGGAGGACAGGGATTTCCATCTGAAAGATCAGGGTGCAAGATAACCCAGGCTTTATTTCCTTGAATGTATTCAGGAATTGATTTGCTAAACAGCTGGTCAGTAGACTAAAGAGCAAGCAACTCCCATCTTATAGGCTTTGCTTTGGATTAGAAGTCAGAAAATGTAGCAGCAAAAGCCATAGGCCAGTGTGTGTCAGATCATAGAACCATTCCTAAGTAATGAAGAATAAGTCCAGTTCAGAAAAATAAATAGTACCAGTACCAATTTGATAGCCATAATGAAAGAGATTTAGAGTAAAAACAAAATGCCATTTCTTATGTTTCCTCAGGTAGCGTTTTACAAATGCCTTATATTTCCACCATATTCATAATTTTTGCCATATTTATGTGCCATCTTGACAGTTATTTCCTTAATAGTTTTATTTAAATTGACATTTCTTTTACTTAAATTTGTTTGAAAAAGAAACTTTATGCCATCGTGAAAAAAGAATATCACATGCCAAGTAGACGGAGCTCCAAAAAATAATCATAATGAAAACAAAACAATGTTATTAAGTTCAGGCTGGATACAGAAAGCTCTAATCGTGGGGCCTGATATCTATTAAAAGAGATTAACATGTGTTGAAGGTTGTTCAAAGCATAACTGTACTTAGCTGCAAAATTCATCCTATAGCAATGCTGAGAGTTCAGGGAGAAACTGTGGGGATTGTTTTATGTTCATTGTTATTAAAGTGAAGGTTGCCTAAGGTTGTCTCTCATACCCCAGATGGGCTGTGTCACAGACTGGAAAACACACTGCTAGTGAAATGAGAAAGGGAAAGGCAACTTGGAATGTAGGTGTGGACACAGGCAGGGGGCTGATAGGAGACTGGGTTCACCAGATAAGCTACCTGAAATGGGCACAGATGAGGTCGTGATACTGCCCCTTTAAGCTGGAGAAGTTGTAATGTAGACCTTCTCTGTTGGCAACCAAGTGCCCCATGATTCAGAGTTCAAGCAGTGATTGCTCCCAGTACTAAACCCCCTGCCTCTAGTGAGCCTGGGGGAAACTGGGTCAAAAGATGAGGCTATACCGGTAGGTTTCTGTTGGCCAAGGGCATCAGTTTTAGGAAGACAACGTTTCTTTCTCTCTTTTTTTTAAGGTTTATTTTATTGTTTGACAGAGAGAGAGAGACAGAGAGAAGGGGTAGGGCCCAGAGCAGTCCCTGTAGCTACACATTATCAGTTTTGACAGTTTCATTCCACACAGGTAGATGTGGGGCCATGCAGGGTGGGAACTGAACTGGGGGCCTCCTGCAAGGGAAGTACACCCCTGTGAGCTGGGGGCCTCCCACATCGGAAGCACACCCCAGTTTAGCATATGGCTCTTCACGGGCTAGGGCCAGGACTCAATCCCTGGACCCCGGGGCTGCAAGGCAAGTGCTCAACACACTGAGCCATCCTGGTATCCCCAACGTTTCTCTTTTGCTCTTATCAGGCTGATGAGATCGAGAAGATTTTATGCCACAAGTTTATGCGCTTCATGATGATGCGAGCAGAGAACTTCTTTATACTTCGAAGGAAACCAGTGGAGGTGAGACCGTGTGATCCACGTGTTCATAAAACCCAGGTGCTATCACAGAGTCCTCTGTCACTGGCAGAAATTACTGCTTCTCCAGCTGTAGGGCATCACTCACTGCTTAAGTTTTAAGTTTGGCCTTCATGTCAGCTAGAATGGGATTGGGGGGGGAATCACCTTAGGAGAAGTTAGATATGCCTCAACCATGGAAAAGGCAAAAAAGAGGAGACACATTGTTCATCTTCCCAGAGTCTATAGTCTAACCATAGAAAGGACACAATGAATCAGAAATCCTATCTGAGCTCTGCCACCTGCTGATTCATAGTCTTTCAAGGCTATAGCTGACATTGGGTCAGTTGTCTGACTGTGTATTGGAGTCCTTTCCACAGAATTTCTGCCAGATTGACTTAAAATGTACCCAGTGACTGATCAACTACCACACAGAGCAGCGCGCACCATTATTAGATACACTAGATGTATTGGAGAAGCTCATCCTCATCCTGAGCTAAAAATCTTACTCCTAATCCTAGATCTAACCTCTGGGGCCACCCAGAATTTAAAAAAATTACCCTTGTACATCCATCTGATAAAGACTTCATCCACTCTCTCCCACAGCATCTCCTCTCTTCTGACTAAATGTTCCCTATTGTTTGATTAGCTTCTTCTATAAAAAGATTTCAGGTCTCTTCATTCTCCCTTGACTCATTTTGAATACAACTATTTGCCACAGATAGTCTTCTGGAGACATCTGATATACACACAGGATTCTCATTTGGGTCAAGTTCCTTGGATCTAACATAGATACCCATCCAGAGCAGGTGGGCTATTGGCTGAAAGGTGTGTAGCTTGAGAGAAGCTCATGGTCAGACGGAAGCATGTGGCTGAGTAAATGCGTAGGACATGGCCAGATAAGTCCCCCCAGGACACTGATTTTCTATTTCTTCTCTTCTTCCCTGCTGTCTGCCTTTCCTAGGGATATGACATTAGTTTTCTGATCACCAACTTCCACACAGAGCAGATGTACAAACACAAGTTGGTGGACTTTGTGATCCACTTCATGGAGGAGATCGACAAGGAGATCAGTGAGATGAAGCTGTCAGTCAATGCCCGTGCCCGCATCGTGGCTGAGGAGTTCCTCAAGAATGTAAGTAGGGGGTCTTCCTGGTTTCCTTCCAGAAATAGAAAGAGTCATGGATTGTGTTGAGAACTTAGCATCTGGCAGGGAAGTAGTGCCAGTGGTGTATAAATATTTCCTGATGCCTCTAGGACCTCTCTGGGTAGCAGGTTCATTTTTGAGAGCTGCAGGGCCTTTTCCATATCTGTTGGGGACACCTCTCTTAGTCTCTCAAAGGGACTTAGGTGCTCATCTCTACATTTCAAAATGTATACTGAGTCCTTCCCTGTATCTAGTTCAAATCCCATGTGAGGCAAGTTAAATCCACCTATGAATTTTCTAGGAATATAGAACAGTTAGTCATAGTGTAATTCTACTTCTTAAACATACTTAAATATTTTACTTCAGTGTCTGTTTCTCAGGCTCAGCATCCTGATTTTTTTAGCCTGTTTTCTATCACATTCCTGACTTAAGTGCTCCAGATCCCTCTTCGGTTATTTATGATTTCCTAACTGAAAGGACTGCAGTCCTCTGAAGAGGAGGAATTGTAAACATTGATGAACTGATGACACAGTTCTTCTTGTTTAGAAATTCAGGACATGCCTTTTTGTTTTTCAAACAATCTGGTTTGTTGACATGTTCTACTCAGTTGACTGTGATCCCTAGACGGTAGGTTTAGGTTTATTCCCACAATTGCATACAGTCTCAGCCCAGAAGGAGCTCAGATTCCTAAAAATGGTCATTACACCCGCTTCCTGTGGGCTTTAATTGTACTGAGGCCAGCCACCGTACAAAGTAGCTGTACTGTGCACAAGGGTAATGTGCTTGTTCAGGTCACACAGGCTGTGGGGTCAGACAACCTGGGTGTGAATCCTAACTCCACTGCCTACTTGGGCATGGTACCACACCTCTCAACTAAGCCTCAGCTTCCTCGGCAATGCAATGAGGAGATGATGAGTAATTAATGTGAACCTTTTAGTGTGGTTGAACATTAAACGAGGAAATGTATATGAAGCATATTTGGCACATAGTAAGTGTCCCACATTGTAGCACCAAAGATTTATGGCCAGGGCACTAGGAGGCCTTTGGATTCAACTGTGAAGAAAAGTAGTTCTGGGGAAGCTGGGATGGCTCAGTGGGTTAAGCGCTCACTTTGTAGCGCCGGGGACCGAGGATCGAATCCTGGCCCCGGCCCGTGTGGAACCATATGCTGAAGTGGGAGCTCCCCCAGTTCAGTTCTCTCTCTGTCTCTGCATATCTCTCTCTCTCTCTCTCTCTCTCTCTCTCTCTGTCAAAAATAAATAAAAAAAAAAAGAAAAGAAAAGTAGTTCTTGTCCCAGTTTGATACTAGCTCATTCAGTCAACAGTCGTTTTGTTTTTATGATAAGTATATTTCTGTAGTTATGCAGCTTTAAAAAAGCACATTTACATGTCTCATTTAATATCTAAAACCCTCTTTGAGGCAGGTGTTGTCTCCATTTTACAGATGAGCAAACTGGGACTCTGGAGTTAAATCTCCTGTTCATTTTCCCTCAGCCAGGAAGTGGGAGGACCAGGACTTGGAGCTAAGTTTAAGACTTATAGATCTAGGATTGTACCACAGCATCTTGCAGGGGTCACATTCTCGTGTGCATGCAGGGTTTGGGCAGGTAATAATATACATGAATGAAATGGGCTGTGTGGGGGACCTAGTGACTAGCACATGCCTAAAGAGGATCAGCACACTCCACAAGTTCATCCTCCAGCTTTTCTAAAGAATCCCAGAACCTGGATCTGTATATATACTTTCTCATATTTTCAAGGTGGGCAAATTATTCATATATTTTTTTTTAATTTGTTTATCTATCTATCTATTTATTTATTTATTTTTGACAGAGAGAGAGAGAGAGAGAGAGAGAGAGAGAGAGAGAGAGAGAGAGAGAAAGAGAGAAAGATAGATACAGAGAGAGAACTGAACTGGGGACACACCCCAGTTCAGCATATGGGTCCACACGGGCCGGGGCCGGGGTTTGATCCTCGGTCCCCGGCGCTGCAAAGTGAGCGCTTAACCCAGCTTCCCCTATTCATATTCTTTTAAACATTGTGTGGGCCAAACAGTGCTCATCTTTAGGCTGTTTGCTCTATAACATCTGGTCTGTAAAATGTCCAGAGCTGTTCTAGGCACCATAGGGGATACTTAATGGCAGAAGACGTTTCAAGGGCCTGTCCTGGTTGGAAAACCACACAGAGTTTGACACAAAGAACTTAGCCCTCCGAGTTCCCAAGCCATTGCTTCTCTAAGGAAGGCAATTTCTATTCACTAAGTAAGGCACTGTGAAGGGCTTTAGAGCAGCCTGCATGACACAGTCAAGGTGAGCTGGCCCATACCATTTTCTGTGTTTCTCTAGTGTTGGGTTTAGGGCCCTTGCCTAAATGTCATTGCTGAATGCTGGCTGATTAGAAAGAGCGTGCCCACGTGGGTGTCCTGGAACCCAGCCCTACCCCTCAAAGTTCAGCCCACTTCCCTAGAGCGGGCCTACCAGGATACTGCTGTAACCATCATTCAATGCCTCTTGGTTCTCTTGACAGTTTTAAACCACCTGGCTGGATCTCGAGACCTTCCCCCTCAGGCTTCCCGGTGTCTCTGCAAAGGCGTCCTGGAGTTCGCAGAGCGGCAGCAGCGGAACAGCGGAGGGGAACTGGGTTGGGGGTGGGCAGTAGATGCGGGAGGTGGGTGGTGCGCTTGCTAGCTGGAAACAAGCAGCAGTGGACCTCCCCAAAGTCCACATGTGCCTGGTCAGGCTGGTTTCTGATGTTCAGGCCCCTGGGCCAGGACAGATTTTTTTTTTATGTCTTGAAATTTAAACTCTGTGCTTGTAGGAGACTGTAACCTTTTTGTCTGTCTCTCGTTTTTTTGTTTTGTTTTTTTTAAACAACCTCCACCTCCAGTGGCTGTGACTGGTCCCAGTGATTGTACCTTATTGGTCGCTGTGGGTCTGGGCGGGCCTTGAGCCATAAGGCGACTACTGTTCCTCCCTCAAGCCACCCCAGGTGGGGAGGGAGGGAGATTTCAGACTCCAGTTCCTCTCCCTTGTCCTCTTCTACTCAAGCCTCCTTGAGCCCAGAAGTGGTGGCCAGTTTCCTGAGCTCTGCCTGAAGATGGCCATGCAGCACTGGTTGGGGACAAAGGCTGATCCAGTGGCCACCAGACATGCCCAGGAGCTAGGGCTAGAAAGCCAGGCAATGTCTGGCCACAGGGGCCCCTTCATGCCCTCCAGGCTGGGAGGGGCCACAGTTATGCCTTGTCTGTCAGTGCAGTGCCTGTGCTAGCGGTGGAGAGGTGAGTCCTATGGGATTCCCGGCCAGGGCCCTCCCACACGCTCTGGCTTCTTGGCTCCCATGCTCGCTATACCTTTTCTTATTCCGGTGGATCCTCCCTCCCCTAATTAAAGTCTCTTCTTGCCCCTTTGGGGCTGCATGAGGTCTGTGCTCTGTGTGCATATGTGAAAAGAGGGCTTTTTCTTTCCTAAGAGCATGTGGCCAGTTCTTGGGCCTGGAGGTCACAAGTCAGTTTCATGATTGGTCCCTGACATATCCTGCCAAGGACCCCAATCCAGAGACCTCCATTGCAGTCTAGGCACCACCCATTTCCAAAACTGCTCTCTCTGCCTATGGAGAGCTTTGTTCCTTTTCACCTAATGAGCTCATTTGGGTGAAAAGGTAGCAGCTTACCCCAAATCTAGCCAGTGAGCAAGAGGTTAGGTAGACTTCAAATCTAAGACTTTTGCCTCTGCCTGTACCAAGATGGTAATCAGTAGCAATGTATGGCTAGTTACATTTCAGTTAAATACGGTTTAAAATTCAATTTCTCAGTCCCACCAATAACATTTCAAGTGACTAATGTCTACCATGTCAGATGGTGCATATATAGAACATTTCCACTGTTGCAGAAAGCTGTCTTGGATGGTGCCAGAATTCATGGGGACACCTTTTATTTTATTTATCTTATTTTTTGTTAAATTTATTGGGGTGACATTAATATCAATTACATTGTTTCCAGGTGTACAATTCTATATTACATTGTCTATACATTGCATTATGTGCTCACCACCCAGAATCGGCTGGCTCACTTTCCATCACCGTGACCTTATATTTTTAATTGTTTTTGACAGAAGGGGGCAGGGCAGAGCAGTCTCCATAGTTGTACGACATTAGTTTTCAATACAGTTTCACTCCACAGGTAGGTGGGCTGTGCAGGGCAGGGACCAGACCGAGGGTCTCTTACATGGGAAGCACACCCAGGTTGGGAGCCAAACCGGGGCCTCCCACATGGGAATCTCCCCCCAGCAAGAACTGAAGTAGGGGCACGCCCCAGTTCAACATATGGGTCTGCATGGGCCAGGGCCAGGATTTAGTCCTCAGACCCCAGGGCTGTAAGGCAAGTGCTCAACCTGCTGAGCCATCCCGGCCTCTCTGGAGACAACTTTGAAGTAAGGAAATGTGTTTGAATCCTGACTTGCTGAATTTGAGCAACTTATTTATGTGCCTCTGTTAATTAATCTATAAAGTAGAGATAGGAATGTAAATAATATGACACAGTACTTGCCATACAGGCACTAAATAAACAATAGCTGATCTTTTCAACAGCTCCACATCTAAGCTGATAACTCATGCTAGACACGGGATGATAATATTTGTCTTGGGGACACTTGGGGGACTAGTAAAAGCAAGGTGTATAAATAGGTATACTGGAAGTGTTTCATATTAACTAGTGGAAGTCGGGTCCACGGCATATGTTTATGGAAGAGGGTGTCAGGAAAGGTTTCAGAAAGGTTGGCCTTGAGGCTGAGCTTTCAGAAGAGTTTTCTTTTGGATGGTCAAAGGAATTGTAGTGGAGGACAAAGAAGGAGGAGCTAAAGGTGGGGGCAACATGAACAGTCACCCCCACCCCCTTTTTATGACATTATTTCTGTGACCTCTCCTTTGCTGAATCTTTCTTTGGGCCACAGGCTATGTTGTATCTTTACAGCGAATGTTAAAGGCTCTCCTGGTGAAGCTGACATCCACTGTAGAATGGCAGCTGCTCACTCAGCCCTCATAGGACCTCATTGCCTGGGTGAGCCAGCCAAAGATCAGGTCATGGATCCCTCCCAGCATCCAGAGCCCCTCAAACCAAGTTTGCTGGCTGATGAGAACAGACTGGATGATTGCCAGTCTGTTCTGGGGGGCAAGCCTTTTGGGGAGCCTGGTCACCAGCCATAGGGGGGTTTGGAAGGGTGATCTCAGTGATTGGGGTTGACTGGACAGCTAGGTGGAGGGCCCACCTTCACTGAATGGACAGAACTAGCTAGTGACTACACAAAGCTGGTTTCTTGAACCAGGACTCTGCTTAAATGGGCACTGCTAGAGTGTGCCTCTCAAACTGCCTGTATTTCCATGACCAATAAGACAATCCTTATGAGCAATAACATGGACTTATGTTTCACAGTGCTTAAGAATGGGGCTTTGGAGTCAGACCAGGGTTCCAGTGTTGGCTTTGTTGTGATGAAGCAAATTATTCGTAGTTAACATCTTGGACCTTTATTTATCTCACTTGTGACTTTTGAGGATAATGGTTTGCCACAACCTCCAAAAAGTTTAGTCTTATTTTGAGGGCTGTGCATACCTGTTCAATTACATTTTTTCTGCATTGACTCGATGTTTTTCTATTTCCAATTTATTGTGGAGTGGGGGTAGGGGAAAGTGCGCTATGCGGTTTATCATCGTTTCCCCAAGGACCTGCCCCTAGTTCCATCTGGCCTCACCAGCCTCCAGCCACAGTTCCTTTTAGTTCCTTGAAGGGTTCTTAACCCTCCTCAGGGTGTTGCTGAGACTATTCTCCATGGAATGCTATTCCTCCCCCTCCCTGGCCAACTCCTGCCCCCACTTGTATTCTGTAGGCTTAGGCTTAAATGACACCTTTTCAGAGGACATCTTTGTGCCCTGTTCCTGGTTTTAGTTCATTGCCCTTACCATACCTATAGCTGTTTTATTCCTTCGTTGCTTGCTTTTTGTTTCCCCTCCATTGGGCTGTAAACTCCTTGAGGTCAAGGACCACCTATAGATTGTTCTTCGTCCCAGCACCTAACCCACTGCCTAGCATGTGGTCCTCTGTAAATACTGTGGAATGACTGAAGCCCCAGAAAGTCCTCGATGAGGAACCTTGGTACTGATTGTACCAGTGCTGTGCACTTCCACCAACAGTGCTCTCTTTATCAAGGGTCTAGAGGAGGTGAGAGTCTCCAAGTCAGCCAATGGCGGCCTCATGGTGGTGGGGAATGGTTTCCAAGGCGACAACAAACAGAGGGCGGAGCCTTGGAACTAAGAAACCCACTCCAGCGACCCAACTCCGGCCTCCGCAGGGCCCTCCCCCGAGAGGCGGCGACGCGCAGCCTGGGAGGGTGCGTGTGGCGAGGGGCGCATGCAGGGCCCCTGCGTGGCGCTGCCTCTGAGCGCCGGGGAGCTGGGGGCCGCACATCGGGACTCCGCCACCTGGTACCACCAGGAGGGCGGCCTGTTGTGCAGCTGGCCGAGGAAGCTGCAGCCGCCTGAGCCACGGACCAGTCCCTCAGTCCCCTGGATCTGGGCGCGCCACTCGGAGCTCCGGCCCCCAGGGACACTGCCATGGCCGGGGCCCGCCTCCGCTCTTCGGGACAGGGCTCACGCAGGTGGCAAGTGCCCGGATGGCAGCCCCGCCTCTGCGCGCAGCCTGGGCCGTACCTTCGAGTCACTCTCCCACGGCACACACGCTCAGGGTGCCGCAGAGCTACGCCCCGCAGAGCGCCCGCGCTCCCAGGCCGTGGATGATGCCCCGTCGCAGGACGGTGAGGCCCACGGCGGTCTGCCCATCCTGGCCCGAGGCGGCCGTGGCAAGGACAGAAAACTTGGAGAGGAGAGAATGAGGGGGTCGGGGTACAATGATAGAGGGGGGCAGCCAGACGAAGGGTGGAGAGAGGAGCTTGGGCATCAGAGGCCAGGAGAGATGCTAGACTGAGCCCCCCAGCCTACCCCACCCTCACGCCACATCTTTCTGCAGGCTCTCTTGTCCTCTGGCCAGGATTTTCCAAGGCGTCTCACCACATGGGCCGGCTCAGAAACGCCAGGATTCACGTGGAGAGAGCTGTCAAGGTTGGAGGGGGCTGGAGGGAGGGGCTTCTATAATAGGGAGCTCTCTGAGAGAGGCTCAACCTGTGTCCCTGAAATGTTTTATTTTATTCCATCCTTAAACCAAAACCCCAAAAATCTTGACCCCACACCCATTTTCAAATACCTTCCTGTTTTTCCATACCCCTTCACTCTGCAGACTTGTCTACGTTTTTACCTGGGATTCACTCCTCAGCTCCCACTACTCTGCTTTCATGCCTTTCCCCATTCTGCTCAGGAACTATTCCAGTCAAAGTCACCAGGGACCTCCAAGGACCCGAACCCAGCAGCCCCTTTTCTGTTCTAATCGTAGTTGGGTGGTGCTGTGTCATTCTACACCATTGCCCCACACACTCTTCCCTCTTAGCTGTCTGCACACTCCTAGCTTTCCTTTCTCCCTTCCCTGACTGTGCTTTTCAGTTGCTTTTGAAAGGCTTCCAGGGCTGTTGTGGTTCTCTGGATCTCCACACCTGTCTCCTTGGCTGTGAGTCCAGATAGTGTGCTGTGCCCCTTGTACACCCTTTCCGGCCCAGCCTGTCCTCTAACTCCACACTCAGTAGACTCAACCCTCTAGTATTTGACATCTCCACCCAGAGGACATACAAGCGTTTTCATGTCCCAAACCATATTTTTTATTTTCTTGCCTAAATCTATTCTCACCAGTGTCTGGTCTTCTCCATCTTCCAGTTGCTCAAGTTAAAATCTGATCTTCCTGTTCATTCAGCCACATACCTACTCCCATCAGCAAAGCTAGTCACCTCTATTTCGAGAACAAGTCTCAGTTCTATCACCACCCCATCTCCACCCTCATTCTAGCTGTTGTGATTTCTCTCCTACACAAACTACAACAGCCTTCTAAACTGGCTTTCCTGCTTCCATCCTTGTCCCCTCTGTCTAATCTCTAGATCATCAAGCCAAATGTATAAAGCCTCCAGTCCCGTCACTTGCTCACTTTACCTTCAGTATGTCATGCTGCCATTGATATAAAGTTCAAGTCCATTCCCAAGGTCTGCAGGGCCTTCTTCAGACTAGCCACAAACTACCCCCTCAGGAGCTCTCTCCTTATTTCCACCCTCACTCTGGCCTCCTTACAGTTCCTTTGGACCTCTGTCCAGCCTCAAGACCTTTACATATGCTTTTTCCTTTGCTTGAACTGCCATTTGCTCAGCTCTGTAAATTGATGACTCTCCTCCACCTTCCCTGGCCATGTATGCATTTCTAGTTTCTCCAGATCCCTATTAAGCATACAGTTTTTGGAGCCAGCCCACCTGAACTTAAATCTCTGCTCTCTCACTTATCCACTGTGATAAGGCCAAGCTACACAACCTTTTATGCCTGTTTCATAACCAGTTAAATGGGGATAATAGCATGTATTAGAAATATGAGAGCTGTCCAGAGAAAAATCCAGCCATTGTCAATATAATGAGAATGGTTACGTGGCTGGATAATTCCTGGATAGCCCTTATAAACATTATTGTCAGTAATATATACCGAACACATAGTAGGTACTCGGTAAATATTAGCTATTCCTATTATAATTATTGCTACGCATCCTTATCTCTCTGCTTGTTTATAATCTGTCTCCCCTACTGGAATATAAGACGTTCCGGAAGGTCAGAGCCCATAACTGTCTGGTTCACCACCCCCTACGTCTGGCACTTAGGCAATCCTTACTGAACAAGTCTCCTTCTCTAACGTTACAGCAGAAGAAGATCTTTATGATCCAAGGCCACTACCCGGTGATCCGGTGCCTCTTGCGCCAGAGGGGCTGGGTGGAGAAGAAGATGGCTCATCTCTCGGGAACCCCCCCGCCACCCCCCCAAAAGGATGTGGATACCTCAGTAATGGGTGACAGCGACACCACTGAGGAAGGCGAGCAGTCCCCTTCATTTCCGCAAGCTGCCCCACCTGAGTCCCTTTCCTTTGGTTCCCACGTCCCAGGGTTGAGACTTGGGTGTGGGCCTGTGGGGCAGGGGACTCACCAGGCCTGGGCTCTGCATTCACAGAGGATGAAGATGAGGACGAGGTGTGCCAGCCACCACACCTGTTCGACTTCGATGGCTTATTGGAATTTGATGACTTGGATGGGACACATGCCCTGATGGTGAGGGTCCAAGGGGCTGGCAGGGGTTTGCTTAGTTGGAGGGAGAGCACTGGAGTCCAGCTGGATGATCTCAGACAAGTCCTTTTCTTCTCTGGGCCTCAGTTTCCCCATCTGTGGTAAAAACCGATTGCTCCTCTAAAATCTGGATGGTACAGCACAGTGGTGAGGGACCCAGTGAGGCTCAGACAAGGCTGGCCTGGGGTCAGAACTCCACTAGGCTGTGTCAGAAGCTGGCCATTACCTCTGTGCCTGGCAATTTCCCCTTCCAAATAAAGATACCCTAGTTCATCTCCATCCTCTGCCGTTGGCAACTGGAGGCTGGAAGGAAGGGCTTTAAAAGTTCTGAAAAAGCCTGACATGATGGTGTGGAGGATATTATATGGGTGCTGATGTGAAGACACTTGGCTTCAAGTCTTGCCAACACTGCTTACTAAGTTGCACTCTACCAAATTGCCATATTTGTATGTAAGGAAAGGTTGAGTACCGGCAGTTTCATATGGCTGAGACTTGTGAGCTCTTGGACAAGTCATTTATGCTCCCTGTGCCTCAGTTCCCTCATCTGTGAAATGGGGATGACCGATACACCTACTTGAGGGAGTTGTGGTGAGGATTAAATGGCTTGATGTTGAAAGTGCTTAGAACAGGGTCTGGCATATGGTGCTATTGCTTATTAATAATCCTGCCTCTGAGACTTGTAGGAAAGGTAGAGAGACATAGAGCCTTTGTCACATGTTATGTGCCCATCAGCTTGGAGTCACTGTCCTGTCATTGAGCACATCACTAATGGCTATGGGCGAGAACAGGGTGAGGTATTCAGCTGTCTGGCTCAGCCACTGCCTAGGGACACTTGACCAGAGGAGGCTGCAAACCCACTTGCTCTCTGCTCAACAAGTATGTGCCTTGAAGGAAGAGATGTACTTTCTTATCTTACACATGATGGTGTGTGGGCTAGAGGCCACTTTGGAAATGTCCTGTCCTTGCATTTACCCACGTTGCTCAGCAGGGTGTGGGAGGGAGCCTCCTCAAGCCTTGTGCTGCCCATACCAGCCTCCCTGTCTCCTCTCCTCTCCCCAGTCACGCATGGTTCGGAATGAGATCCCCTACTTCATTTGGACCACTCGGCGGGATGTGCTGGACTGTCGCTTCCTCTCCAAAGATCAAATTATAAACCACTATGCCCGGGCTGGCTCCTTTACCACAAAGGTGGGTCCCCCACGCGAGTGGCATCGCAGCTTCCAACCGTCCAGACCTTGGGCCGGCAACTCGGCTCCCTGCCTGTCCTTGTCAACAAGAGAGTTCTTCAAGGGGAGTGGGTATATAATTCACTGGGATTAGGAGTCAGACAGTCCTGGATTCAAATCTACCTCCCCCCACCACACCCCAGTGTCTGGCACACATAGACATTCTAACTGAAAAAGACTCCAGGATCCAGATGGGGTTTGGAGCCAGAATAAACACCAAGTCCAGTGATTGAGCAAGAGGGCCCTTACCTCCTAAGTAGAGGATATCTGGCTGATGGATCCATTCTATCTTACCTGGGTTTATTTAACAAGTGACCTCACTTGTTGGAGCCTCGGTTTCCTGATCTTTAAATGAGAATATCAGTAAGACTATCTTCTAGGGTTGTGGCAAGAATGAAGACTTCATAATTGGTACCTGCTAGTGTATTTTGTGGTGTGGACTGGGAAGGATTCCTAGAGGAAGCAGGTCTTTAAGAATGTGAAAGGGTGGATAGGAGGGATGTGGGACATTCTTGGCAGAGGGATGGCATGGGCAAACATACGGAGATGGCTACGAGGAAGTCAGGCCTAGCAAGTGGACAAAGGCTCTGAGAACATTCAGGCAGTCTCTCTGAGCTGTCTGAGCAGTGCTGAGGGTGGGGAGTTCCTTGGCCTTTCTCTGGGCAAGTCCCACCCCGTGCCCTCAGCAGCTAATTCCATAGGTGGGTCTATGTCTCAATCTCCGGAATTTGCCATGGTTTGATGAGGCTGATGCTGACTCCTTCTTCCCACGCTGCTACCGCCTGGGGGCTGAGGATGACAAAAAGGCCTTCATAGGTAAGGAGATGCCTTGCCCTGTACCTGACCCCTGGGGCTGAAGGATGAAGGCTAAAGCCCTGGTTCATGTCTGAGAGCAAAGGGCCTCCCTCCTTAGACCCTTATCTACCCCAGCAGAATTCCCCCACCCCTAATCCTTATCTTCCCTAAAGTGCCTCCCTTTATGAGCCTCCTCTCTTGTTCAACCCAGGCTTCCAGGAGAGCATAGGTAGTTTAGCTTATATTCTAGAGCAGGTTCTAAAAGTTGATTGAAGGGTTGAGTTTGGAATCCAGAATGGTTTCCCGGCTTATGTCAAATTCCACTGGTTAGGTCACATTCCTAATCTAAAAAGGGCTCTAGAGTCTAGGCCAGACTTTGGGCTTGTAAGGCAGAATAGTCTCCAACTCCAGAACATGTTCTAAATTCAGGTCAGAATTTAGGTCCAGATTAGAAGCTAGGTTTAATTAGGCCCCACATCTGAGATAAGTTTTAGGCCAGGGTTTGGTTCTCAGGCTAGAATATGTATCCAAAGTGAATCAGGAACAGAAGAGAGAAATAAACTAGGTTTATGTGAGATTCTGAAGGCAGAATATGAGCCAAGTCAGGTCAGATTTAGGGTCTGGTTCCACAATTGAAGCAGGGGGCAGGTTCTAACCCAGGTTCTAGTCAGAAAGTAGGTTCTGGATCCAAAATGGGACAGGTCATGATTAGGTTCCAGAACCAGAACAGGCCTGGAGCCTAGGGGCTGAGCAGGGTATCCCCTGCCCTGGGAGCAGAGGACTTCTGGTTGACCGCTGCCCGCAACGTTCTCAAGCTGGTGGTAAAGTCTGAATGGAAGCCACACTCTACTCAGGCAGAAGGGAAAAAGGCCCCAGGTAAGTACTGTGGTTACCTCCAATCCCTTACCCATTTATTCCTCCCACCCACCCATTTACCTGCCCATTCATTCTTCATCCACACATCTGTGTATTATCCACATCCATCTGCCTATCCACCACTCCTTTCCACCAACTTCTCCATACATCTACCCACCTGTCTGTTCTTCCATCCATCTACTCATCTGTCCTTCTACCTACTCACTCACACACCCACCGATTTCACATTCACCTACTCATCCATCCATTCATCCGTTTCCCCACTTACCCCCTTACTATCGGTCTACTCATTCACCTCCCTTCCCTCAGCTCCATATGCCCTATCCATCTACCTACTTCTTCACCTTCTTACCTGTCCTTCCACAGACCCCCCATCTATCCACCCACTTTTTCATCGTCCTGCCCACCACCTGTCTATCCTCCATTCCATCCACCCATCCATTTTCTGTCCCAACAACCTACCCGCCATTTGGTAATTGACCCACTGCCTCATTCAGCCTACCCATGGGCCTGGCATGTGGCCAAGGTTTTTAGAGAGGATAGACTAAGAGGATATGGTTCTGCCCATTGGGAGCTCAGGGCTTTGTGGAGGAGGAAGCAATGAAAGCATGTAGTTTCACGTGGTCTGAGGATCCCTTGTACCTTGTGGAGGGAGACACAGAGAATCCCACATTGCATATTGGCCCAACCTGTTGCTTGTCTTTTTCTTCTCTGGATTTAGCTCCAACCTCAAAGCCCCTATCCTATAATCCAGGGCTCTATCAGTCAGGGATTTAGGGACATAAAGGGCATCTCTACTGAGAGGTGGGAAATCCCTGTCTCTGCCAAAGGAGACCTCCCTACTGCTGTTCTCTGAGTGCATCAGGTGCAAAGAAGAGTACTGTGTGCCAAGATCAGAGGCACGAGGGTCTCAGGTGTGTCAGAGGTCCCAGGAGCAGAGAAGTTGCAGGGGCTGTTGGTGCTGAGTGGCTCTGGGGACATTTAGGATGGACCCTCAAGTGAGTGACAGGTCCTGGGACAGTATGAGCCAACAGTGAGCACTAGGTCCTCAGGTGAATTTAGAACAAAGCTTCAGGTAAGTGATGGTCCCAAGTGAGTAGGAGTTCAGGTATGTGCTGGGTCTCAGGTGTATTTAGTGTGACTCAGGTAAGTGACAGGCCTTGGGACAGTGGGGCCTGTGGCATGTGTCAGATTACCTGTCACATAGTGATAAACCCCTTTTTACCTTTGCAGGAGACAAGCAGCCCAAGAAACAGAAGAAAAAGCCGGTGGTAGTGTCCCCAGAGTTTGTGGACGAGGCTCTGTGTGCCTGCAAGGAGCACCTGAACAACTTGGCCCACATGGACATTGACAAGGACCTGGAGGCACCGCTGTACCTCAGCCCTGAGGGCTGGTCCCTCTTTCTCCAACGCTACTACCAAGTGGTCCAGTGAGTATCTCTGCAGCCAGGGTGTAGGGCCTGGGCAGTGCCCCTTGCTCCTGGGGAGCTTCCATGTTCTCAAAGAGCCCCCACCTCCTCCCCAAGCCTCCCCCTTTTGTTCAACCTGTTATTCTCCTGCTTAAAACCCTTGAGGGCTCCAGCTGCCTTCATGATGGGGTGCAAACTGTTCTTCCTGGATCTTGGCATAGCATAGTCACAAAGATCATGACTGTGCTATCCGATAGATGTGAGTTCAAGTCCCAGCTTTGCAACTTCCAAGTTCTGTGACCTTGGGAATGTCACTAATCTTTTTGAGCTTTACTTTTCTCAAATGCAAAATAGATTTTAGAATTATGTCTGCCTCAAAGGTAGGATTAGACAGGAAAATTTATATTATGTGCTCAGCACAGATTCGTAGTATTCACTCACAAATTGAGAATCTATTAAGTGATTTAGATTTTATCCTAGAGGCCGGTGTTTCCCAAACTGTGTTACATAGGGTGCTAGTTCTCTGGGATGTAAATCAGTTTGGGGTGGAGGGGGTGGGGAACAAAGGGTTTTTGTGGTCAGTCACATTTGTAAAACATCGCATTAAATAAAGTTAATGAAAACAGGTTTCCTTGGTACAGGGCTTTGCAGAACCTATCAGTAGTATAAACCTCTGTACTTCTGTGACCCCAGTATCCCCAAGCATTCTGAGGGGTGGTATTTTCAGAACACTTTGGGAAAACATTCCCGAGTGTCAAGATGAGACTGGAGCTATTGTAGGAAGATTCTGTTCAGCAGGAGTATGCAGGAGCAGCTTGAGGGAGAAGGCCCTGAAAGCAGAACACATAGCATTTATTGAGCTCTTCCTGTGTGCCAAGTATTGTGCCAGAAATGGTTCCAGAAATGACATGTAGTCTCTGCCCTCAAGGGACACAAAGCTCAACGGGGAGGCTTGAAGCAAACCAGGAGGGCCTTAGCTGGGGTCGTCTTAATAGAGGAAGATCAAACAGAGTCAGTGATTTGATAGCGGGGGTTGAAGAATTAATAAATGAACTTTGAATGAATGACATGCTGAGCAAACCCACATCATTGATAAATAATTCATTTGTACCTTTTTTAAATGCTAGAAAATGAAAATGACCCTACACTTTCCCTTAGCTACCAGAATATGTAATGCTATCCTCCTTAAACTAAGAATTATGAAGACTAAGAACATTAGCTGAAAAGAATGTGAGTTCTATTTATTTCCAGGTGTGGGGAAAATTCTAGAGGGCTGTAGGGACCTCTCAGAAGTTGGAATTTTATAAAATAATTCATGATATAATATATACAGTGTTGAGTTGTTCAGTACAGAAAGCACTCATTAATTCATTCCATACTGACTACGTTTCTCAACTTCTTAAAACAGATCCATGACTTAGCATAGGCTTTTAGCAAAGTTGACTTTCCACAGACACACTGGTTGTTTTTTCTTTTTGCTAAATGTAAGATCATATGGCCATGTTGATATACTTTTTAAAATTACACATACTTGTGCAACCGCTGTGTGACCAAATCACGGATTTACTGAGTAGCTTCTTTGTGTCATAGACCTTGAAAAAGTTTCCAGCAAACCTTCTGGAAATAGAAGGGTCAAGGCTTTGGTATGAATAAGAGGTCTTGCCAAGCCCCTTTCATCTGGCTGTCCCTGTTCCTGGCACTGCCCCAGCGGCTGCTGCTGCCTCCTTATTAAAAGAAAGATAAGTTCTCCATGGTTGGAGATGTTCAAGGCGCTAAGTTGTGAAAGAGAGGTTAGCATCTAGTGGAGGCTTCTTTCTTATTCAGTCAGAAGAGAAGAAATTGGAGAGTTCAGATGGGGCAGCCATCTGGGGTATTGTGTGAGGTGGTTTAGTTCAGAACATTTTGTGTCCTGCAGGGAACAGGATCTCTCTCTGTCCATGAACCC
The DNA here is from genome assembly GCA_004027555.1 of Craseonycteris thonglongyai. Lineage (NCBI taxonomy): Eukaryota > Metazoa > Chordata > Mammalia > Chiroptera > Craseonycteridae > Craseonycteris > Craseonycteris thonglongyai. The sequence continues at coordinate 5,306 of PVKE010001007.1, read as the reverse complement.
CTATCTGTACAGACCAGTTGCAGAGACAAGCTCCTGCCAAAGTTCTTAGTTATCCAGCCATTCATTCATTTAACAGACTTTTAGGGAGTGCCGAATAAGTGCCAGGTATACTGCTTGGGGATGGGAAAACATCAGAGAATAACAGCTACAAAAATGATCCTGATCTTAGGGAGCTTCCATTCCAGTGAGGGGAGACAGACAGACAATAACCAAATAGGTGTAGGTGGCAGGTGGAAAGTGATGGGAAGAGAAATAAAGCAAGGAGATGGATGACACAGGTATGCTTGAAAAGAATTAGGCTAGGGAGGAATTTGCCTATCAACCAGTGTTAGGTTCAGATTAGAAGGAGGTTGAACCCTCCAAAGCACCTCTAGGTGGAGGAATTGGTCAGGATGGAGTTTGTATCCTGGTTTAGCCACTGATCTCAATTTGTGGCCTAGGGCCAGTCTTTTAAGTCTCCAGGCTTCAGTTTACACTGCTTTAAAATGGGACCATTAGTACCTTCCCGGCAGGGCCATAGAGAGGAGTCATCATAATACATGTAAAGCCCTTGGCACAGTGCCAGGCAGTAGTGGTGCCTCATCTTTAGATGTGGTATGATTAAATTCTGCCAAAGGCATTTTTAATATAATGGAAAGGGAGGAGCAGAAAATGGAGTGTTGGGGCAGGAGGGGCATGTAATAAGTGGAACCTCCCTATCTTCTCTCATTCCAGCTTTCTGGGATGGAGCCCTGGGCAGATCAGAATTGGGGGGTGGGCACCTTGAGGGGATGGAGGTTTGGAAGAGACCTATCTGGATCTCTAGGGTGGGGAGGGCACAACTAAGGCTGGTCAGACCATGGCCAGGGGACTTGTGTCTCCCTTTGCCTTGTCCACCAGGCTGCCCCCAGGCCCAGCCCTGCCCAAGACCCATCATCTCCCCACAGCGAGGGGGCAGAACTCAGGCACCTCGACACTCAGGTCCAACGCTGTGAGGACGTCCTGCAGCAGCTGCGGGCCGTGGTTCCCCAGATGGACATGGAAGGAGATCGCAACGTCTGGATCGTGAAGCCGGGAGCCAAGTCCCGTGGCCGAGGTGGGGGTCAGCTCCTGCTTCCTGCACCAGCACTCTACAACCTGCCTCCCTAACTAGAGACCAAGGGGTGTTAATCATGCAGGTTCTCTTGGAGCCACACTGCCTGGGTTTGAATCCCGCTCTTCTAACTAATATGCTGTGTAACCTGGAGCAAGTTACATCACCTCTCTGCACCTCGGTTCCCTCATCTAGGAGGGATGACAGTACTTCCTGTGAGGTGAGGATTAAACAAAGTAGGGTGTGTAAAGCTCAGCGTGGTGCCTGGAACAAAGTAATCCCCCATAAGTGTTGACAGTTGACATCAGTAATGATGATGCCTGCCAGTTTCTTCCTCTCCTGCCCTCAGAGATGATTGATGCTTTTAGTAGGTCTGGTGAGTTACTTGTCGTTACTTGTCGTCTAAGGGCTCTCATATTTAATCAGTGCATCCTTGTGAGGTAGAGCATAGTGGTTAAGGATATGGATGGATGCTGGGAGCAGCCTGCCTGGGCTCAGAACCCTGCTATTCATATAACTTTGAGCAGGCTAGTTAACCTCTCTGTGCCTCATTTTCTTCCTTGGTAAAATGAAGTCACTAATCCCTACCCAAGAGAATTAGAGAAGTATAATTTTTGTAAAGTACTTAGATCCTGTGCTTTTATATAGTAATTGCTATATACGTGCTGTTATTTTTAGCTATTATTCTGGCTGCTCAGCCCAGTGTGAATGAAATCTGAACAGCAAGCTGGGGTAGCACCTTAGCTCAGTCTTTAAAAGCTGATTAAGGACTCCCATGATGTAGAAAACAGACTTTGGCAGATCCCTCCGAATACTGCCTGTGGGTGAATTTGTTCATGTCTCAGTAAAGCTGTTACAGTTCCAGAAACTGTGGGACACTCTTCTTGGGGATATTACTTCAAAACCAACATTGTGGTCTTTTGTTTTTATACCTTGGAAATAGTTTTGTTAGGTTTTTCCAAGTATGAAAATATGTATTACAGATATTTAAAAAAGGTCAGACAATACAGAAGGTAGAACAAAGAAAGCAGAAGCCACCCTTGATTTTACTCAGATAACTACTGTTAATGTTTTGCTGTATTCCTTTCTCCACTCCTATGCATTTGGAAGGAGAAGGATTTATTTTAAACACACACACTATTCAGTAGCTTAGTTTTTTCATTATATCTTTTGGTATCAGTTGGTTTTATTCATTTATCCTTTGCATCATTCTTTTTTTTTAATAATAGATCTTGGAGATCACTCCTTTTCAGTTCATCTCAATCTGCTCCCCCCAAACCTTATTTTTAGCTAATTGTATGGACACTTTTAAGACACACAATGAGAGCGAATAACACAACAAATCCCCCTGTATCGAGCACCAAATTTCAACATTTTCCCTCCATTTTTAGAAAAACTTAATTGAGATTACATGTACTAGGAGGGCTGTCCAGAAAAAATCCAGCCATTGTCAATATAACAAGAACGGTTAGATGGCTGGATACTTTCCTGGACAACCCTCATTTACCTCATTGAAAAGGGTATACGTTATGGTTATACAAGTTAATGAAATGCCACAAAGTGAACACACTTGTGGGAACAGCACCCAGATCATGAAATAACACATTACCCACACCATAGAGGGTCCCTACCTACACCTACTGGTCTCTGTCTCTCCACAATGTTGGTCCCTCTTCTGGTTAATAATACCATAGATTAGTATTGCCTATCTGTGAATGTTCTATAAAAGTATAGTATATACTCTTACCTCATTCTGTTTTATTGCTGCGTAGTCTAATCTTGTTTAGATGCATTGTCATGGACTTACCTAATCCTTTTCTGAGGGGTGTTTAGATGGCTGCCAGTTTTTATTTCTATTTATTTGTTTATTGGTTGATTGCTATCACAGGCAACACTATGATGAACATCCTGTGCAGATATCTTGTGGCACTTACCGGTATTTCCTTAGGATAAATTCCTAGAAATGAAATTGCTGGGTTAAAGGACATGAACAGTCTTAATTTTTTCATGCAAGGCATCATGTTCTGGGGCATCTTTGTGATCAGTCTGGCCATTTGAGAAAGCATCTGGCTTGGGAACCAGTGCCATTAGCAGGTGATCGGGCTGTTTTTGAGGGGGCCAAACAATGAAGGAGTGAGATTGATTTGTAAGTGTGTGTGTTTGGTTTGCAACGTGACTCTTGATATTTATCAGCATTAAAATGATGCCCTGGGGAAGCCAGGATGGCTCAGTGGGTAAAGCGCTCACTTTGCAGCGCCGGGGACCGAGGATCGAATCCAGGCCCTGGCCCGTGCAGACCCATATGCTGAACTAGGGAGTTCCCCCAGTTCAGTTCTCTGTCTCTGTATCTGTATCTCTCTCTCTCTCTCTCTCTCTCTCTGTCAGAAAAAAAAAAAAAATGATGCCCTATACGCATACAATACTTAACTTTACTAGTTATAAAAGAGATAAAATAAGATACCATTTTCAACCCAGGAGAATGACAGAAATAAATAATCAACAGTGCTGGGTAGGATGTGGGCAAACACAATCTTACACTCTGTTGCTGGGAGTGCCAATTGATGGAACATCTTTGGTAATATAAAGTGGAAAAAATGCTCCAAATCTATGGCTAGAAATGTATTCTACAGGTAACTAATAATAAAGATATGAATTAACATTTACTGAATGTTCACCATATGCCAAACACTATTCTACATCCCTAACGTGTTTAAATGTATAGGATCCTATGGAACTGAGGCACATATGGAACTCTGCCACAACCTGGAAGGATACTCATAGGGCCTGGATGCCACAGTTGGCTGCCTCTAGGGAAGGAGATATATTTTTTATTATATACCCTTTTGCACTACTTTTTGTTATATATATTTTTAAATTCTGTTAATTATATCACAAAACTAATCAAAGTCATTATATGCACATGGTTAAAAATAATGCCCAGTGCTGTGTGAATTTGTATTCGTGTTATATATTCCTTTTCAATCAAATAAAACTGATTATTTTTTTAAAGTTTAAATCCTTAGCATATTTTCAGCTTTTCCAAAAGCAACAGGGTTCTTTCTGATTGAGGCAGGCAGCCGTACCCACTTGGCCCTATCAGTTCTGTGAGGATGAGGGCTTATGGTGAGCTGTTCATGGTTCCTAGTCCTCCCAACCCAAACCTACCCTGATCCCTGACCACCCCATTTCCCCCTTAGGTATCATGTGCATGGACCACCTGGAGGAGATGCTGAAGCTGGTGGATGGAAACCCCATGATGATAAAAGATGGCAAGTGGGTGGTGCAGAAGTATATAGAACGGCCCCTGCTCATCTTTGGCACTAAGTTTGACCTGAGACAGTGGTTCCTGGTGACCGACTGGAACCCTCTTACTGTGTGGTTCTACCGCGACAGCTACATCCGCTTCTCCACACAGCCCTTCTCCCTGAAGAACCTGGACAAGTGAGCCCCATCACTCACCTCCCACAAGCTCCCAGTTTAGTTGGGGAGGTGGCAAGGAACAGGCAATTTCAGTGCAACGCTGGACTCCAAACAGACTCTGCAGGCAGGCAGGCCCTCCATCCATCCAACCATCCTTCCATCCAACCATCCTTCCATCCAACAGATAACTGCTGAGTGTGAACCCTGTGCCATTCTCTGTTCTAGGCACTTAGGACACAGCAGTGAACAAAACAGGAGCCCAGCTCTCAAGAGTAAACATTCTCTTAGGGAGAAATAGACAAGCAATGAACATAATAAGTAAGGCCATCTAATAGGTTAAAAGGTGATATGAAAAAAAACAAAATGTAGAGCAGAGAAAAGGAGGGTCAGGAGAAATTCAAAAGAAGAAAGGCAAGTTGCAACATTAACTTGGGTGAGAGCAAGACTTGTTGGGTCCTGGGTTCAAATTCCATCTCTGCAGCTTCCAAGCTGTGTGACTTTGATGAAGTGAAAACCTACTTAAGCTTCAGTCATGACTGACAAATGGAGGCAGTGATGTGAATCTCATAGCTGTCAGTTACTGAGCGCTTTGTATCTGATAGGTGCTAAACACTTCATTTACATGTTTAAATTACATTTTTCTATAGCAAAGCATTATATTTTAAAAGCATTATATGTTTCAACCTAGCCTAAGTGAGTCTTTTTTATATTTTGTAAGCACAAATTTCCTGAAATACAGCTATATAATTTTGGTTGTCAAATTTCTAATGCAGCCATTTAGTTTGAACTTAGTAACTTATTTGCTACAGTCAGA
>PVKE010001006.1:38483-113149 GCA_004027555.1 Craseonycteris thonglongyai | reverse complement strand
AAGAGTTGTGGGGGGAGGGGGGAGTGGGCACCAGATATATGGTGGTGGAGGGGGACCTGATTCTGGGAGCTGGGCACATAATGCGATGCATGGGTGATGTGATGTGGAGTTGTACATCGGGAAACTATCTAATTGTTACCAACCAATGTCACCCCATTAAATTTAACAATAAAATATAATAATATTAAAAAAAAAAAAATCTAAAGTGCCATAGTGTGAATTTTAGTGAAATCTGGATGGCCTTGCAGGAGGTGTCTGGAGAGAACTCAAATGAAACTAAGGAAAATGTTACTGAAAACTGGACAAAGAGATTCCTTGTTATGTAGTAACAGAAAATAGCAATATTGCTGCCTGGAGTATTATGAAAACTGGAAAATGTACCTAATAAACTGGGTGATCTGGTGAAGACTTCCAGACAGGGAGTTGACTGTGTCACCCAGTTTCCTCTTACAGTGCATATTTATAAGAGATAAGCTGGAGAAAGAACTTTTATACAGAAAGAAGCCAGGACTTGATGAAGCCAGGGTTTGAAATTTCCCGCTTCTCCAGATGGAAAACAATGCTAACATTAAGATACGGTTTCTAGGAAAAGATAAAATCCTAGGCACCACCAGGAAAACTATCTAAATGTGAAGCCAAGGGCGTGGCTATAAAAATCTTTTGTTAACACCTCAGAAAGGTCTAAGGTGATGCTTTAAACAGTGAAGCATTCTGGGAAGCTTAACAGGTGCTCTTTCTCAACAATCTTAGGTGAAAATCAAGACAAAGAAGGGCTTATCATAAAGAAACCCCTGTGTGTATATTTTCTGTCTAATGGAAGAAATAACACTGACTTGGATTGAAAAGGACAGAAACTATATGAAAAGACATGCAACATTGGACCCACAACCTTACAGGCAGGAAGCAGAGAGACCATTCAGCTGCAGCCATTGGCGACCTTCCATAGAGAAGGGGAGATAACTCAAAGGATGGCAGAAATAGCCCAGAAAGTAGAGCCCAGAGCCAAGAATCATGAAGAATTATTCCTAGAAAGGAGTAGGATGGAGTCAAGAAACTTTCCAATCAAGAAAATTCCAACTGGATTTCAGAATTGATATGAACCAATGATCATTTTTACTCCCTTTTCCAATGGGACTGTCCATGGTGACTATCCTATATCTGCCTCACCATTATATGTTGGGTACGTAAGGCAGATAACTCTGTTTCACAGGTGTTCAGATGAACAGGAACAGTATTCTAAGACCTGTACTCAAGCACACATATCTATGTCTACATCTGATTTAGATGGCAAATCCTGGACTTTCAGTAGATGCTATCAAGGGATAAGATGCATATGGCATCTAGAGAAAGGGTGAGTGCATTTTTCACGTGGAAGAGATGTTAATCATGGGGGCCAGAGAGAAGGCTGTGCGGGCAGCTTCTAAGATGATTCTACTTCTTTTATCCACGACCTTGTATAGTCCCCTCCACATTACAAAGGACCGACCTGTACAATCAAAAGGATACTGCAGAAATGATGGTGTGTGTGCGACTCTCAAGGCTAGGCCATAAAACATGGAGGCTTCCAGCTGGCTCTCTTGGATCATTTGCTCCGGGGGAAGTGAGGACACTTAAGCTGCTCTGTGGAGAAATCCAAACATCAATGAACATAGGCCTCCTGCCAACAGTCAGCATCAGGCACATCTATGCGAGGCAGCCATTTTGAAAACAAACCTCACACCCCAGTCACTTCTTCAGATCACCACAGCTCCAGCTGATGGCCTGACTGCACTCCCATGAGCCAGGACCACCCATCTAATTTGCTCCCAAATTCCTGACCCACAGACACTGTGTGAGATAATAAATGTTTATTGCTATTGTAAGTCACTAAAGTGTCATGCAATTTGTTGCACAGCAATAAAAAAGAATACAAGAGTTTGAATATTTTTTACAGAAACATGTTTTTAATTAACTGGAAGTCTGTCTTACATGCTGTAATTTCAGCAAAGGTAAATGATACAAAAACCCACCTAGAAAGAGCAAATGACTCAGCTATGATCACAAAGTAAAATCCAACTTTGCACAGTATGCTTAGGAAATATTTAAAACAAAGGAACTCAATAATGCCGGGAGCAAAAAAGTTAGCAAAGACACACCACACAATTAAAAACAAAAAGCAGAAATTGTAAGCTTGATGGTAGACCAAGTTATTTTCAGATACCTTTTTTTAAAAAAGATTTTTATTTTATTGTTTTTGACGGAGAGACAGAGACAGAGAGAAACAGAGGGAAGGGGGAGGGTCCAGAGCAGTCTCCATAGTTGTGTCATCAGTTTTTCGATATGGTTTTGTTCCCCACAGGTTAGTGGGGGGCCGCATAGGGTGGGAATTGGGCCAGGGGCCTCCCACATGGGAGGCATGCCCCCTCAAGCCAAGGCCAAATCGGGGGGCCTCCCACACATGGGAAGCTAGCCCTGATGAGAACCAAACTGGGGGCCTCCCACATGGGAAGTGCACCCCAATTCAGCATACAGGTCCGCAAAGGCCAGGGCTGGGATTCAATCCCTGGTCCCTGGGGGCTACAAAGTGAGCACTTAGCCCGCTGAGCCATCCAGCTTCTGTCAAAGATACCTTTCAATAATAAAAAGTATACTCTAAAATAAAAATTCATGGATGCCAGGATATCTCAGCAGGCTGAATGCTTGCCTCGCAACCACGAGGTCCTGGCCCCTGCCCATGCAAACCCATATGCTGAACTACAGCACAACTGGTAATTGCCATGACTCAGGAGCAAAGGTTCTCAGCTCCCATGTGGGAGGCCCCCAGTTTGGTTTTCCCCCCACAGCTACCTGTGTAGAATGAAACTATGTCACAACTATGGAGACTGCTCTGACCCCTCTCCCCTTCTCTCTCTCACACTTTCTCTCAAACAATAAAATAAATCTTAAAAACAAAAACAAAAGAATAAATAAATAAAATAAAAATTCAACAGCTCTTAACGTATGAAATAATACAGCATCTATACTAACACAGCAAACTCCACAGAAAATTGAAAAAGAAAAAAGACTTTAATCAATGACTTTAAGTCGTCTTTTAGCCAATGAATGTCCAGTGGTCAAAAATTAGGTAATGCAATAGAAGGCCTAAATAACAATGAGATCAGGCCATTCTTATTGGTAGCTCTGTAATTGTACCCTTGAAATAGGGAAAGCACCTTTTTTTTCAAGTATCCAGGGAACATTATAAGAATAATTGGCCATAAATACTAGACCACTAATGAGACTTCGATTAATTTCAAAAAGTAGACATGGTACCCTCTACCATGATCATAGTACAATAAAACCAGTAATGAATAACAAAACTAGAAAAGAAAGAAATAATACCAAAATAAGGAGATTAAAACCAAAAAATTTCTCACAGAACTCTTGGGTTTAAGAGAAAAATAAAATCCACATGATAGAATCCTAAAAAAAAAACAACAATTATAAAAAATTACATATCAGTACTTAATGAAATTTGGCTAAAACAATGCTTATAGTTCCAGACACTTATAAACAAGAAATAATGAAGTAAATGAAACATCTATTCCAGAGATTAGAAAAGTAGTAAGAAAATAATCTAAGCGACACAGAAACAAGAAAACCATAGAGATAAAAACAAAAAATAAGTAGAAAAACAAACAAATAAAAACAATAGAACTAATAAATAAATTCCAACGTTAGTTCTTTAAAAAGATTAGATGAGTATATGATTGGTTAATTTAATTATATAAAAAGAAAAACTCATAAACTCAGGAAAAAAAAGATTGGGAAAATAAACATAGACATACAGCAAATTTAAATTATCATAAATAATCATGAGACCACTTTACTGTGCTCTATCTAAATTTAAGAACCTAGATGAGATAAATAATTTTCTAGAAAAATGTAAATTATAAAAACCCAACAAGATAGAAAATCTAAATCTAATTCAATTTTCATAGTAGAAACAATTTTCAGAGATGTCCTTTCCCCAAAAACTACAACCAGTTGGTTTTATAGGTTTACTTGAGGAATTCAAGAAGGGTACAATATCAGGAAATTTTAATAAATTCACGATAATGGCTCAAAGGGAAAAACTATATGATTGGTTCCATAGATGCTAAAAATTTAGTGAATAAAACCCATCATTCACTCTTTTAATTTAAAATATACCTTAACAAAATAGAAAAAAATGGATAATTTTTAAAAAAGATTAATTTTATCGTTTTGAGAGGTGAGAGAAGAAAGAGAGAGAGAAAGAAAGAGGGAGGGCCCAGAGCAGTCTCCATAGTTGTACACCATTAGTTGTGACATGGTTTCATTCCACACAGGTGGGTGTGGGCCGCATGGAGCGGGAACCAAACTGGGGGCCTCCCTCATGGGAGGTGAGAACCCCTGATGCTGAGCTATCACAGTGGCTACCAGTTGTGACACAGTTCAGCACATGGGGTTACACAGACCAGGGCCTGGAACTGAACCCCGGATCTCAAAATTGTGAGCAAGTGCTCAACTGCTGAGTTATCTCAACACCCCCAAATGGATAATTTTATAACATTAAAAAATATAACATAAAATATCTGATTCAGCCCCAGGGTCAGCATCTATCTTGTAATTAGATAAAGTTATGCTTATATAAATATAAGATTATATATCTGAAAACCCTAATAAAATCAATTAAAAATTTATTTCATTCAATACAAAATTCAGTATGGTGGCTGGAGGTGAAATTAATAAAACCAAAGCCTATAGCCATTGTATGTAAGAACAACAAGCTGGAGTTTAAAATAAAAGAAACCACTCATTTACAACAAACAACAAAAATAACCAAATATCTAGGAATTAGTTTAACAAGGAATAAGAATAGACTTTAAAATTATTTTGGACACAGCAGCAGATGAATAAATGGAATGACATACTGTGATCTTAATTAGGATTGTTGATTTAAGATAATAAAAAATATTTTTATTCCTAAATTGATGAATAGATTTTATGTGAAACCAATAAATATTGTTTGAGAGAAGCTGAGAGACACAGAGAGACAGAGAGAAGGGAAGAGGGCCCAGAGCAGTCTTCATGTGCATCACTAGTGTTTTTTTTTTTGTTTGTTTGTTTTCTTTGTTTTTTATTTTCTATCACTAGTTTTTTGACATAGTTTTATTCCACACAGGTGGATGTGGGCCGCATGGGGCAGAACTGAACTGGGGGCCTCCTGCATGGGAGGTTAAGAACCTTCACCTCAATCCTGGCAGTTACCAGCTGCATATCATAACTCAGCATGTGGGTCTTTATGGGCCTGGGCTGGGATTTGATTCCCATACCTCATGGTCGCAAGGCTAAACCTGTGGAGCTACCCTGGTATCCCACCAATAATATTTTTTAAGGTAAATTTTTCATTGATTTCTCTGGTTTTGTTTTTATTTTACCCTACTGTAAATAAAAAGACATCTCCTTTGCATTAGAAATCCAGTTGTTCTTTCTGTGGTTTCTTCCATCTGAGATTTATAAACATTTGGACCTAATTCTGTAAAACAGATTGGATGCCTTTCAAAGTGACTGTATTTTAAGGATTTATTTTTATTGTTTTTGTCAGAGTGAGAGCTACAGAGACAGAGAGAAGGGGGAGGGCCCAGAACAGTCTCCATAGTTGCACATCATTCATTTTGCCACATAGTTTCATTCCACAGGTGGGTGAGGGGCTGCACAGGGCAGGAACTGGGCTGGGGTCTTCACCCCGGTGAGAACTGAACTGGGGGCACTCCCCAGTTCAGCGTATGGGTCCACACGGGCCGGGACCGAGATTTGATCCTCAGTCCCTGGGGCTGCAAAGTGAGTGCTTAACCCACTGAGCCATCCTGGCTTCCCCAATCAAAGTTACTGTATTTTATACTCCATAGTTGGCAAATGTTAAATCCTACTGGAAAAAAGTAAGGCCTCCTATTTTGGTGATCCAAATTAGGCTCACCATATTTCCTTGAGACAAAAACAGGACATTGGAATGACAAAAACAGGATGGAGTTATATGATATTCCATATTTATAAAGAAGTAAGATGAGAAGGGGAAAGTTTTCTTACATGTATGTATTGAGCTAACAATTACTCTTCAGTGACAGAACTCATTCAAAAATTTAAGTAACAGGATTGTATTTTACCACGATTGTGCTATAAATATTTAGCCAATGAAATGATCTTATGCAGCAAATTTTGGTCTTTCAACACCTTCTCATAAAACTTCTCACACTCCAAGACACAATTTTGTTTTACAACTAACATAGCCCTCATTTTCTCAACACCTAATCTAGGTTTTTAGGCTATAAGAGACCTAAAAAACAACCTAAACTCACTGCAAAAGAACATGGAAAAGGGTTCAAATGAATAACATTAAGTTATTGCATATAAAACACACAAAAAACTCATAAATAATACCTATATCAACAAAATACTTATGAAATATCACATGAGCAGTAAAATAATCTGTATGGCATACTACACTGAATACTCTAATGCAGGACTGCAGTGGCCAGATTGTGAAAAAAATCATAAACATACATCAAAAGAAAAAAAAAAAAAAGGAATGAACACCCTGACTACTAGCACAAGCCCATATATGCTAATGTCTCACCAGAGAGTTCCACTGTAATTAAAAAAAAAAGTAGTTAACAGCCTGTTGAACCGAAATATGGGTCTGAAAAGTTTAAATCAAACTGAATGTAGGACAGTAAGAATCTCTATGGGTGGAATGATGGTAGAAATAACAGTCACTGCATCCCACACTCCTAACCTGATGGAAGCAAACAGCCAGGTGAGCCCCTTCATCAGTTTACATGCATTGAGACCCTCTTGGTTCCCACACTGTGAATGGGGCTTAGCAACCACCTCTTTAATTCTCTGCCTTTGCAGACAAGCACAGGGGTGCTGTCTGATAGTCACTGGCTCCAGAAGCCTGACCCTGTCTGGAGAAAGTCAATGGAACTTCCTTCTTTGTCACACTAGTAGTTTTACTGCACATATTGATTAGCATAGAGCCTTATGATAAATAAACAACCCTCATTCCGTTTTTTAATAAAAATTTTAAAATGTGACAAAATAGATATTTTTTTAAATTAAAATGATGGTATACTCAGGAAATATGAAAAAAATATGGTACTCTCCCATTTAAAATGGTGTGCATGGTCAGCCTATCCAAAATTTAACAAGCACAATGATGTGAGTCTGGTAGGATCAGCTTCCAGTACTGTTAGTAAACTGTTTACTTTATAAAAGCCACTCCTCACTTGACCTGTTTAATTATGCTGGGACTGACAACCAGTTCTCCAGGGTGGGGAATCGCCTTTCTCAGTCTTTGTCTTGTTCCCAAAGTCAGTTAGTATTCACTACACGAAGTGTTTGCAATCATGCAGGACTACATATTTTATTTATAAGTGTGGTGTCGCATGATATGTATTAAAAATACCTACCTTATGGCACCATGACACACCATGAGACATCTGCCTTTAAGCTCCTCGCTTATTGGCCAACTCAACTTAAAGACCTAGTTGTAGAAATGGACCTTGGTCGTTAAGTGCCTGTATTTAAAGAGTACAGGCCATCCACACAAAACAAGAAAAAGCACCAAGTATAAAGCCAGTGGAAAAGACAAAAAAGAAGAGAGTTGCTAGTTAAAGCTCACAGGTTGTATTTGTGTATTTAACTTGGGGATTTTTTAATTCAAAATCCATTATAAAATTTAGCCATTTCTTTATATAGTTTTTTACATCATGCTTTAAAATAAACCTTCTGAAGAACTTAAGAGGTTTTAAATAATTGCACTTTGGTAAAATGTAGAAGTTAATGAGGCGTGTGGAAGCGTTTTCTTAGTATATACAAAGGGTTGAAGAGTTTTAGGATCATTATGACTTATAAATAAGTAGATTTATTCCAGATATGCTTAGATTATGCCCAAGTCAGCAAACTGCTCCAGTAGCTTAGGAAAATTAATGTCAAAATGTTTATCTATTTTCCTGAAACTATAAAATATAAAGTTTCAAAAAAAAAAAAAATTTACATTTCTAAAAATCACATGGAAAATAACAAGAATTCAAAGATTCTGAAAAAGAATAGGAATAATGTCTGAGAATAAACTGTGCCAGATATTAAGATATATTACAGAGCTACAAGTAAAGAAAATAGTGTTGTCTGGTGCATGGAAAGACAGATCAATGGGAGAAATAGACCTCATACATAAGAGGGCTGGTCAGAAAAAATCCAGCCATAAATGCCTTTATTTTTCATTTTACATAGTTGGATACTTTCTGGACAGCCCTCATAGATATAGTTTTTATACTAGTATGTGTATTTAATATTTATATATATAGGCTAACATTTCAAATTATTGGAAAATAATTAGATTATTTAACCAATGGTATTGAAACAACTGAGTAGCCATCTGGGAAAATAAATTAAGCCATAAAAATGCTAAGACAAAAATATGAGAGAGTTTTCTTTAAATATTCTCAGAGTTGGTAAGGCATGTCTGAGTAATGCCTACAGAATCCAGAAGCTCGCCCCCACCCCCGCACCAAAAAAAAAAAAAAAAGATTAAGAAATGCAACCACATTGAATTTAAGCATTTCTTTGTGGAAAAACAAAAACAAAAAACATCATGACAAAAATCACCAAGTTGACTTCCTTAGCACCAGAAATCAGTTTGGAAGAGTCAGTGGGTTGTTAGAAAAGTAGGCAAAGATATGACCAGATAGTCACAACATAAGAAATGTGAATGTTTTTTTCAAATTTATGAAAAGATATTCAGCCATAGATTTGTGATAATAACAGAAATACAAACTAAAACTACAATGAGGTGACTTTTTTTTTTTTAAAGAAAATTTAATAAAAACTGTCAAGAAAAGTGTGGGGAACTGACTTTCACACTGCAGGTGGGAGGACATATTTGGCAATAATGCATCTTTCAGAATTAAAAACTGATACATGCTCTAGCCTGTCATTACTTCTAAGTTTTTATCCCATACACAGATTCCTACATGGGCAAAGTGATAAATGCACACAGATATTAATTACAGCATTGTCTGTAATAACAAAATATTAAAGGCAGATGAAATATAGTGAAGAGTTAAATTATTTTGTATCACTGTCATTGCTGTATGCTGTCATTCAAAGAAGTAGCCTCGTATGTATTGACTTGGGAAGATCTAAAATTTATGAAGTGAAATAAATTTTAGAACAGTATGTGTTTGTTACCACCTGTTGGGGCGGGAGGTGGATATATAGAATCATGTAAGTTTTCAAAAGCATTGACCATTTCTACTAGGAGCTGTAGAAACTAGTAACAGTAATTTGTTCCAGGTCAAGGTGCTTGGTTGCTAAGGGGTAGAGTTAGGAGGAAGATTACCGTTGTACCCTTTAAATTTAGTATATATATGTGTGTGTGTATATATATACATATATATATATATGTATATATATACACACACACATACATACACATTACTTGTTAAAAATAAATAAAAATAATATTACCTAATTTGAATATTTGTCCCTGAAAGAAGACAATGATTTTTAAGTCAAGTCCCCAAATGAGATATTGACATTGAAAATGATTGGAGTTGGAACATGGAACATGGAGAAAATATTTATGGACTTGGCATTACTTCATCTGAGACAGGGAAGGCTGAAATGGTGGGTTTCAATTACAACAAGAGTGCTGGTGGAGGCTAATGACAACCAGCTGTGTTTCATCACTGCCGAGCCCTCAGCAAGGAGGAAATGAGGCCAAAGGGACTGCAGTTATGAAAAATAAGACCTTTAAAGAGCTCCAGGCTCTGGGTCTGAGCTCCTAAACTAGGTCACTGGACTGTGCTCTTCTAGGAAAGTTGCTTAATGGCCTCCTCATTATCCTATCTGCATATTATTTTCATAAACACAGATCGAGTGATTGTTCCCCTGACAACTCTGAATTCTGCCTGACACAGGAGAGCTGAAAGGGGTTACTCCAGGATAGCTGGGGAGGGCTGGGGAGACGCCAGGGTCACTTCAGGGCGGTGCAATTGGCAGGCCTGCTCTCCTGAGGTAGGACTTAGCGCTCTGATCCCGTCACAATGACCTCCAGGCGGAAGGCTGTAGGCCCAGAGTCACACAGCTGAGCTTGGGAAGCCTCTCTAGACTCTCCTCCAGCGGACTAGATAGAATGTCCTGCTGGAATGTTTGAGAGTTGGACCCAGGGACAGAGCTGGATGGGCAGAGAAACTAAGGGAGCGCTCTTGACCAGTGAAGGGAGAGTTGGCAGGACCAACAGAGGATTAGGTTGAAGGCAAAGCAAATCAACTTGACATTCAGGATGATTTCAGTTTTCCTTGTCAAAATATTGAAGACTTCTGCTTACCTTTGAGTTCTGTGAGGGGCTTGTTTCTTACTCTGCTGCTTCTTGGCCTGATTTTCTCTAAGTTACCAAGCATGTATAACACTTGGGTGTCTTGTCCTTTGCTTAGATTTTCAGAAAAGACTTCCTATGCTGAGGGGTTTCTGCAGCCTTCTTTTGGGGTGGGGAGCACAAGACAGATCCCTTCTGTGAGTAGAACAGGTTAGGACTATATAACTAAATGGTGTGATTTAAAAAGTGAAAGTACTTTAAGGAAAATAAACATTTCTTGTTTGCTGAAGACATGGTTACTTCTTAAGTTAATAAATTATACTGTCTGACAACAAAAGGTTCTGTGACATACCTTTAAAAAAAAAATACACACACACACACATTTGTTTTTAGGAAACAATCCAGTGGAAAGAAAAATTAAGGTCTAATGTCAATATAAGTGGGGGAGTGTGAGCAAACAGAAAGACAGGACATGGAGCCCTACATGATTATTAAAAGTGGGCCAACATTCAATTCTGGGTCTTGCAGTGAACACAATACAGCTGAAATGAAAACACCCCTCAGGGAGGTCACTTACGGACTTGGATTGTGTAAGTGACCAAGAGCAGTTCC
This sequence comes from Craseonycteris thonglongyai, assembly GCA_004027555.1. Classification (NCBI taxonomy): domain Eukaryota; kingdom Metazoa; phylum Chordata; class Mammalia; order Chiroptera; family Craseonycteridae; genus Craseonycteris; species Craseonycteris thonglongyai. The sequence goes on along the minus strand of PVKE010001006.1, from coordinate 102,177 downwards.
TTTTCTGGGAACTGGGTTTGAGAAAAAACAGAAGTTTCCCAAAGACAATCAAGTCTGTCTCTAATATTCTGTCTTTCTTGTCTCCCAGGATCAATGACAGAAAACTGCCCTGGCTCCTACACTCCAACCTCTGACCCCAACTCCATCTAGGATGTACGGTATATTACCAGGAAGGCTTGCCCAAGACGGTATTATGAAGTAGGTTCGGTTTTTTTGTTGTCATTTGTGCTTCTTCTTCACTCAAACTCTTCTCCCTTCCCTTTGGTGCCTTTCTTAGTTGTCTCTGTTTTTTGTTGTTGTTGTTTGTTTGTTTGTTTCCAAAGCACAATTCTAGAGTGATTTCTTGGCCAATTGGGGTAGAACCATGTTCCAGCATTCAGAATGGGACAATTACATGGTATACCTTTCCTGCCACCAACAATGGTTTTCAACACGTGAGTAAAATAAATGTTGTTACAAGGAGCTTTGAAGGGAAAAATAAAGGAGAAAAGAAAGTTAGAGTCAGGGAATGCTGGGATGGCTCAGCAGGTTGAGCACTCGTCTTGCAGCCCTGGGGTCCAAGGATCCAATTCCAGCCCTGGCCTGTGCGAACCCACATACTGAACTGGGTGTGCCCCCAATTCAGCTCTCACCAGTGAAAAACCCTGGCCCAGTTCCTGTCCTGCACAGCCCTGCCCCCACCTGTGGAATGAAACTATGTAGAAAACAAATGATGTGCAACTATAGAGACTGTTCTGGGCCCTCTCCCTGCTCTCTCTCTCTCTCTCTCTCTCTCTCTCTCTCTCCCCCTCTCTCCCTCTGTCAAAAACAATAAAAATAAATCTTAAAAAAAAAAAAATTAGAGTCAGGAGACATGGGTTCCAGTCTTGGCCCGTCTACTTGCCAGCTGTGAACCTTTGGGTAAGTCATTTCATTTGTCTGAGACATTTCTAAAACTGGCAATAATACACTGTCTCAGGGTAGGGCCAAATCTTTGTCAGATCATTTAGGCTCTAATTCTGTAAGAGATGTAGTGAGAAGGGTTGCATACAGCCAACTACAAATGAGCAGGCTGAACAGGGAGTGGCTATATTTAGAAAACGGACCTGACTGCAAATTGGTGCAGCCACTATGGAAAACAGTATGACGACTTCTCAAAATGTTAAAAATAGAACTACCCTATGGTACAGCAATTCCACTTCTGGGCATTTACCTGAAAAAATAACAAGTGATCATTCAAAAAGATATATACACCCCTATATTCATTCTTTGCAGCATTACTCACAATAGCCAAGGTATGGGAACAAACTAAGTGCCCATCAATAGATAAATGGATAAAGAAGAGGAGGTACATATGAAGTATGACAATTAAGTTCACGAATTCATCTTAGAAAAAGTGCTACAGACCTCATCGCTAAATATCACTACAGTCACCTTCAAAGTACTCCCCTTGGGAAGCTACGTACTGATGACAGCATCTAGTCTACTGTCAAAGCAATTTTGAACTCTTATTCTGGAATGGCCATCAGAGCTGTCTTATATTACTTTTGATGTCCTGAATGTCATCAAAATGTCTTTCTTTCAATATCTCTTTTATTGTCAGGCAAAGAAAAAAGTCACTGGGGGCCAGATCAGATGAGTAAGGAGGTTGTTCCACTACAGTTATTTGATTACTGGCTAAAAACTCCCTCACAGACAGTGTTGTGTGAGCCAGAGCATTGTCGTGATTTGAGGGTCATGAGTTCCAGAAAAGTTCAGGTTTTGTGGTCTAATTTCTTCTCTCCCCACCTGCCTTTAGTAACAATATGGTTTATTAAGCTGTGCCTTAATACAAGTGCTGAGACTTTCCCATGATGCTCTTGATGTATAAAACCTGGATATTCTGCCAGTTCACTTGGAGAAATGACACTAGGAAGTTGATAGCCAGGTGGATTTGTATACAAGCTCATCATCTGTCATCTTCACATGGCCAACAGCCACAGCCAGACATAGCACCTTCTTTGTCTGGAACTTGATTGTGGATTTCACCTCATTGACTTTGGCCGCCATGCTCTCATCGTGGGTCAGCAAGGAAGGGAACTTGGCAGCCTGATTCAGGCCTGGGCCCAGGATTCGTGGGATTTGCATGGCCAGAGACTGAAGCAAAAACAGGCATCATACTTCTTGGCCAGCTTCTTATTCTTGTTGAGTTTCCTTAGCATCATGAAGTCCATGTGGGAGATATGCACAGCCTTGGCCTTGTCACAGCACTGCTGGTCTCCCAGCACACAGACGGAGAACTTGAGACAGGGAGTGGATGTAAGCCTGATGGTGCCTAGGAAGTGTTTGTCTTCCTGAGGGTCATAGTTCTTCAAGCTGACCTGCAACTCTACTGTCTCCAAAAACTATAGCGCTTGCACTGGTTTGCATGCAGGACTTTCTGCACCACCTTGTAGAGGGCGTTGTGGGGAAACTTGGCTGCTTGTGGTGCCTGGCATTGCCAAAAAATGGAGAAGAGTTTGTCTCACTTTTTCAGGCAGCCTTTTCAGCACTTCCAAATGGTCAACTTGGTTGACTGTTTGTTCAGTTGGTACAAATTCATAATGAATAATCCCTCTGATATAAAAATATTAGCAACATGGTTTGGACCCTTGATTTGGACTGGCAGAACATTTTTGGTCATGGAGAATTGGCTGACTTCTACTATGCACTTGGATGCTTTGTTTCAGGGTCATATTGGTACACCCGTGTTTCATCACCAGTGATAATATGGCCCAAAATATCACCTTGCCTTCCCAAAAGGTCTTGGTAAACATCCACTCTCCTTTGCTTTTATTCATTGGTGAGCTCCTTCAGGATTGTTTTTGCACACACCTTTCTCATGATAAGATTTTCACTTAAGATTTTTTCTAACTGTTTCTCTATTGATGTTTACTTGGTTTGCTATGCTGCTCATAGTCAACCGACAATTCCGACACACAATCCAATGAATTTTTGCAATGTTTTCATCAGTTCTGTTCATAACTGGCTGCCCTGACCACTCTTCATTGGTGATGTTTTCTCTCCCCTCAGAAAATTTTTTGTTTAAATTATTTGTACACTGCCATTTTCTTCATGACATTATCTCCATTCACTTGGACTAACATGTCCCTGATTTTACTTCCACTCTTGCCAAATTTAACAAGAAATTTAAGGTTTGTTCATTGCTCTAACTCAAGCTGTGACATTCTTGTGATGACACACAAAAACATGCCACAACAATAATGAATGCTACTCAGCAAGACACTGCCACATGTTGACACAAACACAACTGTGAGACACTGATACACCAAGGTTATAAAATCTTACGAAGTTGTTTGTGCAGTGCTGCCACCGTACGTTCATGGTGGCGAGTTCATGAATTTAATTGTCAGAAATTGTATAGACAATGGAATATTACTCAGCATAAAAGAAAATGAAATCTTGCCATCTGCAACAACATAAATGGACCTAGAATTATTGTGCTGAGTAAAGTAAGTCACACAGAGAAAGACAAATGTCATATGATTTCATGTATATGTGGACTCTAGAGAGCAGAATAAATGAACAAACAAAACAGAAACAACCTCATAGATACAGAGAACATTTTAATGGTTTCTGGATTAGTGGGGAAAGGGGTTAAGAGATACAAATTGATAGTTACAAAACAGTCTGGGGGATGTAGAGTGTAGCATAGGAACATAGTCAGTAGTATTGTAATAATTATGTATGAAGTCACTGTCTACTGGATTTATTGGGGTGATCACTCGTAAGTTATAGAAATGTTTCATCACTGTGTTGGACACCTGAAACTAATATAATATTGTATGTCAACTGTAATTAAAAAATAAAAGAAAATTTAAAAAGAAATTTAAAAAGTATAAGAAAAGAAAAATGGTGCTGAGATAACTTTTGAAATAAGAATGGTTGTTTTATTCATCTAATTGTTTTTGTTGAGTTGTACCATTCAGCAGGCCTGTGTCAGGTGCTAGACCAGATATCAGGATGAATACAACATGAGCGCTAGTGCAGGAGATAGGTATCTAGAAACATGGCTAGAAATTCCAGCCAAGGTGCTACAGGCAGGAATCCATGCTTTAATTACCACCTCTTATCAAAAGATATGGCAATTACAGGTGTTAAATGAATGAAACAAAAAGACCATTAGACTGAGGCAGCTCTAATACTTTCACAGCCTATGTAGGCAAAGCCAAACTTAAGGCTGTGAAAACCTAAGGATACCCAATCACAAACAATCAAGTAGTCTTTTCCAAATCATGTAAATGCTGAAACTACAGCCAATCAAACTCGTTGCTTCCACTTTTTCTCTATAAAAGTTTTTCGCCTAACTTCTTTCAGTGGAGTGTACCTAACCAATCTGTTTTGTCACTGAGTCAACATTTGCTTAACGAAACTCTTAAAAAATTTAATGTGCCTCAGTTTATCTTTTAACACTGGTAAAATATCAAACGAGAGAACCAAAAAGGCATAGCTGAGCTCAGAAACCAGACACACATTTCTGTGGGCTGGAAGCTGAGCAGTGAATAGGGCTGAAGGGACAGGCGCTGGGCCTGCAAACAGTGGCTGTGGCCCGAGTTAGGATCCTGCCAGAGTGAGCTGACTGAAAACAAGCCCTATTTGAGCTGGCAGGTGAGAGAGAGAGGGAAAGGGGGAGCTGCCCTGAGCCAAGCTTACAGCTAATGCCAGGGAGTGGGATGAGGGTGCTCTCCGCCAGTGAACGGAAGTTAGAAACAAAAAGAAAACTTTGAATTGGACAATTAGAAAAGTGTAGGATTGGGAAGAAGGGAAATCATGAATACTCACACAGTTCTAGGGGCTTTCCACATACTAACTCATTTAATTCTCTCACAGCCGTGAGAGAGGAGTACTGAGGTACAGAGAGCTAAATTAGTGTGTCCACGGTGACATTCCTAAGAAGTGGTTCTTCAGCCGGTGCTTTTCAGCATCACAAATCCTCCTTAATGCAGAGTGGTGGAAACTCTAGCATGCCTCCCCTTTCACATTTCATTTAAAATGTCTTCAATTCCATTAAAGATCTTATTCTGAATAGGACTACAAATAGGCAATGATCTTTTCTTTCTTTCTTTTTTATAATTATCTCTCTACATTAAAAAAAAAAAGATTTATTTTATTGTTTGAGAGAGAGAGAGAAGGGGGGAGGGCCTAGAGCAGTATCTATAGTTGTACATTATTAGTTGTGACATGATTTTATTCCACACAGGTGGATATGGGGCTGTGTGGGGCGGGAACCAAACTTGGGGCCTCCCACATGGGAGGCTGCCATCCCAGCAGTTACTGGCTGCTTCGCAGCTCAGCATGTGGGTTTGCATGGGCCAGAGCCGGGGCTGGGATTCGATTACTAGATCTTTTTTCTTTAATTGTTAATTTATTGGGGTGACATTTATTGATATCAATTACATTGTTTCCAGGTGTACAATTCTACATTACATTGTCTATACATCGCATTATGTGCTCACCACCCAGAATCAGCTCACTTTCCATCACCGTGTGTTTGATTCCCCCTCCCTACTCTCCCCTACCCATCTCTCCCCACACCTCCCCCACCACCCTCAGGTAACCACTAAACTATTGACTGTGTCCATGAGTCTTTGTTTCTTTGTTCTTTTCAGTTGTATGTTCCACCTATAAGTGAGGTCATATGTTTTTTGATTCTTTCATTCTGACTTATTTCGCGTAATAAGATGTTTTCAAGGTCCGTCCATGTTGTCACAAATTGTTCTCTTTCATCTTTTCTTATTGCTGAGTAGTATTCCATTGTGTAAATGTACCACAACTTCTTTATCCAGTCTTCTATCAGAGGACACTTTGGCTGATTCCACAACTTGGCCACCGTGAACAGTGCTGTGATGAACATTGGGGTACATGTATCTTTGCGGATTAAGGTTTTCAGGTGTTTTGGGTAGATACCGAGGAGAGGGATTGCTGGGTCATATGGCAATTTCATTCCTAGTTTTTTGAGGAATCTCCACACTGCCCTTCACAATGGTTGTACCAGTTTACATTCCCACCAGCAGTGTATGAGGGTTCCTTTTTGTCCACAGCCTCTCCAGCACTTGTTATTCCTTGTCTTGTTGATTATAGCCATTCTAACAGGTGATCACCAGATCTTAAAGTAGTGAGGCAAGTGCTCAATCACTGAGCTATTCTGGCATCCCTGGCAAAGATTATTTCTTAAAAATCAATTCTATGATGTGAATGTTTTTATACTTAATATCTCTAAAATCTGAACCCTTCCCAGAATTTCTGTTGGCCAGCAGTGTTTGTGAGGTGGTTTTCCTGACAGATTCTAAGCACCAAAGCTAGACAAATGAGAGCAGGAGGCAGTAAGAAAACTCTGGAGACATTTTAAGAAATCTTGCTCTAGTAGTCACAGAGACCAATGTGATAACATGGACATCAGTGTCTGAATTGAAGAAGGTGAACACATTTTAGAGGCGACTTAGCCATTGACATATATGCATGTACAGAGTAATCTATAATAAAAATGAACATCTCGAAAAGAACTCTATTGATACGTATAAAATAAAAATTATATCTGACACCAGAGCATTATGGCAACATTTAATTGGCAACTTTTTTCCTAAAGTAACACTGCATCCTTCAATCAGTGACATCCTGTATTTCATAAAATATGACACATTGCTTTTATTTATCTCAGAGCTCCCAAATAGGGATTGGATATGTGGCACTATCTTTGATACCTCAATATTAACCCAGGGAAGAAGTAAACCCCAAATTACCATTCAAAGATCTGCGTTTTACTTGGAGGTCTGGAAGGTCAGATGCAGGCAACCACACACCTACCAGACAGAAAGGGATGAGCCCAGGGTGAGCTTGGAGCAAGAAAGAGAGAGAGAGCAAGAAGAAATCTCCCACTCAAAATGAGCCTGTTACTCTATCCCCAAGCCAGTGACATTTAATAAAACAGCCAACAGACTCCCAAAATATCAGAATACAACTCCTCTCTAGATAAAATTTAGTTTACGGAGCAATTTAAAAAACACTTAAAAGTAAAAATGTGGGGGAGCCGGGATGGCTCAATGGGTTAAGCGCTCACTTTGCAGAACCAGGGACCAGGGATCGAATCCCAGCCCCGGCCCGTGTGGAACCATATGCTGAACTGGGAGTTCCCCCAGCTCAGTTCTCTCTCTGTCTCTGTCTCTGTATCTCTCTCTCTCTCTCTGTCAAAAATAAAAATAAATAAATAAATAGATATATTTGGAAAAAAAAAGATTTATTTCATTAAAAAAAAAGTAAAAATATTTATGATGTTCAATGAGCTAAATGAAGATATAATTTGTATTAAAAATAATAAATATTTTTAAAGGTAGCAATTAAAAGGAAGAATATGAAAATTAACTATCTTAAAAAGTTTTTGAAATAAATTTAGATATTAATTGAATAATAATAATACTTAATATTTGTTGAGTCTTACCCATGTGTGCTAAGAACTATTTTAAATGTTTTATATTTATTGGATCTGCTAATAAACACTATGAAGTAAGTACTGTTATTACCATTTTGCAGATGAGAAAAATGAGGTTCAGAGAATCTGGCGATTTGTCCATGCCCAGTTAGATAATGAATGGTAGAAGTAGAGTTAAACTTAGACAGGCTGGCAACAGGTTCCTAGCTCTTAAACACACTCACATTCAGCCGAAGCCTAAATCTTACATAGACTGTTGAAGAGAGAATTTGTGAATTGGAAGATTAGAAAAATAAAATAAATCTGGCTAGCACAAAACTCACAAAGAGATCAACAAATAAGTAAATAGCAGATATAAGACATAGAAGATAGATAGAAAGGGCCCACCTTTGTCTATTAGGAGCTCTGGAATAACAGAATGAAGGAAATGCTAACGAGACAGTATTTAAAGAAATAGTTGAGAATTTTTCCAAATTAAATAAAGATCTAAATCTCGAACAAACAGTTGAAGAGAGAGTTTGTAAATTGGAAGATTAGAAATAAATCTAAACAGAACTTAAGAATGTGCCAAGGGCTCATCACCCACAAAGAACTGGACATGGAACACAATTCGCATCAGCTACAGTAGGTGACAATGGAATATGATAAGTTAAAGTAATGAGGGAATACATTAATAGTAAGCAATGTTTTGTGCTCAGTAAATGAATCATTAAAGAGTAAAGGCAAAAGCAAGGTTTTTGATATATCAGCCGCAGATCCTCACTAAAAGATCTACAAAATATGCATCAGCAAGAAAAAAGTGAACCAAGGATACAAGAAACAATAGCAACCTAAAGCGACAACAAATGGCAATAACATTAACTACTAAATAAAAAAATTAAAAAAAAAGGTTAATGTTTTTTAAAAGCATAGAAATAAAACATGTAACAATAATAAGGTGGGAGAGTGTTCTAAAAGTAAAGTGCTTCACAGTCCTTGCTGTGGTCAGCTCTATACTTTGTTAGAACAATTTATAGTTGAGTGCCCATGTGTTTCAAATGTAAGTATAACCCTTGTAGAAGGTAAAAATGCCTCTTGAAATGTCATGTCCTAATTTAAGCACAGCTCCTGGGGTAAACTGAAAATGCTGCCTAAGACGTCCATGTCCCCATTCTTGGAGCCTGCAAATATTGTCTCATATATTATAGCAAAGACTTTGCAGATGTGATTACATTAAGGGTCTTGAGATGAAGAGAGAATCCTGGATTATCTGCATGGGCCCTAAATACAATCACACGTGTCCTTTTAAGAGGGAGGCAAAAGGAGATTTTATAACAGATAGAAGAGAAGGCAGTGGAGCCAGAGATTAGAGTGATGGGGCCACAAGCCAAGGAACGCCTGAGGCCACCAGAATTGGAAAGAGGCCAGGAATGGTCCTCCCATAGAGCCTCGGTGTGGAGCTCAGCCCTACTTGCATCTTGGTCTCAGACTCTGGACTCCAAAATTGTGAACGAGTAAACTTTTCTCATTGTATGTAAGTCTCAAAGTTTGTAGTAGTTTGTTACAGAGCCACAGAAAACTAATGCAGATTCTAAATTCAAAACAAAACAAAACAAAAATACCTTTCTTTAGCTTTACAACAAAAGAGGTAAAAAGAAGTGCATGTACAATAACAACAATTAGAATGTACCAACAAATAAAACAAACAGATAAGCGGATATGGAAGGCCTGAATGAAGAAACTTCAAAATATTACTAATTACCTCTAGGGAGGAAGGAAGAGGGAGAAGAGAAAGGGAAGAAAATGAAATTAAGCCTTGAGAGTATCTGTAATGTTTTATATTCTTAAAAAAATATATATCTAGGGGATCCCAGGATGGCTCAGTGGACTGAGCGCTCGCCTTGCAGCCCCGAGGTCTGAGGATCAAGTCCTGGCCCCAGCCTGTGCGAACCCACATGCTGAACTGGGGTGTGGCCCCCAGTTTTGTTCTCGCTGGGGTGAGCTTCCCATGTGGGAGGCCTCCAGTGTGTCTCCCAGATCGTGGGGACGTGCCTCCCATGTGGGAGGCCCCTGGCTGGTTTCCACCCTGTGAGATCCCCACCCACCTGTATGGAATGAAACCATGTCGACAACTGATGATGTACAACTATGGAGACTGCTCTGGGCCCTCCCTCTTCTCTCTGTCTCTCTGTCAAAAACAATAACATAGATCTATAAAAAATATATCTGAAGCAAATATGGCAGAATGTTAAGGGTATTTTAAAATCAGTAATGGATAAATTAATGTTATACTATTATATTTTATGTCCTTACTTTTATATTTAAAATATTTCACAATAAAATTTTTAAAGATAAAAGCAAAAATAATAAAATGCTGTGGGGGTGATTTCATAATTATAAAAGGGGAGAGTTCAAAAGATAAGATTATGTCTTCCTGCTTGATTTTGGTTTTTATGTGAAACCTTGGAAGCTGTTGACAGAAATAGCTGCACAGGAGTTTGATATCATCAAGGGCCCTGGGATCTGGGCAGTGGCTGTTGTTGAAATCTGGCAGAGATGGAACAAATAATCCTTAAGTATGAGGTAAGGTAGATATGCCAGGCCTATTTTCTCTTAGTTTAAAAAGATTTCAAAGCTGACTCAAACAAATACTTTCAATAATTGTTTTGTTTGTTTGTGTTTGCTGTTTTTTTTAAATGCCCTTCTCCTCCCACCCCAAGATCACTTGGAAGAGAAAGAGATATTATCTGGACTATAGTAACTGAGCCAGATATGTGAGGAAGGAGAAATTGGCCCCAAATGAATGTGAGGTTGTATAACACGAAGGGAGAATCTGACCTAGAGTCAGGAAATCTGGTTCCAAGTTTTAGTCTACAGTTAACTAGCTGTGAGGGATCTATAATTTCATCACCTATACAGTGAGGAAGTAAGTTTAAGTACCCTCTAAGATTATTTTTGACATTTTCATGGTATAGCTATCTCCCAAAATGTTTATGCCAATGATAAAAATTATAATTATGTTAATAGATGCAAAAAAAAAATTTGACAAAATTCAACATCCATATGTGATAAAAACTCTCAACAGAATGTATTGAAGGATCTTTCCTCAACTTCATAAAGGCTATTTATGCCAAGCCCACAACTAGTATAATCAATGGCAAAAAGCTGAAAGATTTTCCTCTAAAATCAGGATCAAGACAAGGCTGCCTACTCTCACCACTGTTATTCATAATAGTACTGGAAGTCCCAGTGACAGAAATCAGACACAAAAAGAAATAAAATAGGAAAAGAAGAAGTAAAACTGTTACTATTGCAGATGACATGATACTATATATAGCAAAACCCTAAAGAATCCCCTAAAATTTTAACAGAATTAATAAAAGAATTCAGTAAAGTAGCAGGAGACAAAATTAATATTGTTACATTCTTATACACTAATAATGAACAATCAGAAGATGAATGAAGAGAGCAATCTACTCACAATTACATCAAAAAGAATAAAATACCTATGAATAAACTTAACTAAGGAGGTGAAAGACCTCTACTCTGAAAACAATAAGACATTGAAGAAAGAAACTGAAGAGAACACAAATACATGGATATACCATGCTCACAGATAGGAAGGTTTAATAGTGTTAAAATGTCCATACTACCCAAAGAAATTTACTAATTCAATGCAATTTCTATCAAAATACCAATGTCATTCTTTTCAGGACTAGTACAAATAATCCTAAAATTTATATGGAACCACAAAGAAACCCAAATGGCCAAAGCAATCTTGAGAAAGAAGAACAAAGTTGGAAATACCATGTTTTCTGATCTCAAACTATACTACAAAGCTGTAATGATCAAAACATCACAGTACTGGCATAAAAACAGCTGCATAGATCAGTAGAAAAGAATGAAGAGCCTAGAAATAAACCATCACTTACTGAGGTCAACCAATCTATGACAAAGGAGGGAAAAATATACATTGGAGTAATGACGGTCTCTTCAATAAGTAGTGTTAGGTAAAACTGAACAGATCTATGCAAAAACAAACAAACAAACAAACAAACAAAAATAATTGAAAGAGATCAAACCGAACCATTCTCTTACACCATATACAAAACTAAACTCAAAATAGTTAAAGACTTAAATGTAAGGCCTGAAATCATAAAACTCATAGAAGAACACATAGGAAGTAAACTAACTGACATAAATTTGAGTCATATTTTTTGGACATGTCCCTTCAAACAAGGGAAACAAGAGAAAAAATAAGCAAGTGGAACTACATTAAACTAAAAAGCTTCTGCACAGCAAAAAGCTTCAATGAAACAAAAAGGCAACCTACTAAATAGAAGAACATATTTGCAAATGATATACCGCATAAGAGGTTGATGTCCAAAATATATAAAAAACTCATATAACTTAATAACAAAAAAACAAAAAACAAAAAAACAATTCTATCAAAAAATGGGCAGGGGAAGCTGGGATGGCTCAGTGGGTTAGGTGCTCACTTTGCAGTGCCAGGGACCGAGGATCGAATCCCGGCCCCGGCCCGTGTGGAACCATGTGCTGAACTGGGAGCTCCCCCAGTTCAGTTCTCTCTCAATCTCTGTGTCTCTCTCTCTCCCTCTCTGTCAAAAATAAATAAATAAATAAATAAATAAATAAATAAATAAATAAATAAAAAAAAAAGAAGAGCTGGCTCAAAAAATGGGCAGAGGACATGAAAAGATATTTCTGTAGAGAAGACACATAGACAACCAACAGCACATATCAAAGGATGCTCAATGTCACTAAATATCAGGAAATTGCAAATTAAAATCACAACGAGGGAATGCCAGGATAGCTCAGAAGGTTGAGCGCTTGCCTTGCAACTGCAAGATCTGGGGATTGAGTCCTGGTCCTGGCCCGTGAAACCCCATATGATGAACTGCAGTGCAGCTGGTAACCACTGGGATGACTAGGCGGTGAAGGTCTTGCCTCCTATGCGGGAGGCTCCCGGTTTGATTCCCACGCTGTGCGTCCCCACATCCACCTGTGTGGAACGAAACCATGCTACAACTAATGACATACAACTATGGAGATTGCTCTGGGCTCGTCCCCCTTCTCTTTCTCTCTTTCTCTCCTTCTCTCACCTTCTCTCAAAATAAATAAATAAATAAATAAATATTTTAAAAACCACAATGAGATATCACCTCACACCAAATCAGAATGGCTATTATCAATAAGTCAACAAATAACATGGTGGTAAAAATATGGAGAAAAGAAAACTCTTGTACACTGTTGGTGAGAACCCTTGTACACTGTGACTACAAACTGGTGCAGCCCTTATAGAAAACTGTATGGGGAGTTCTCGAAAAACTAAAATAGATTCACCATATGACCCAATAGTTTCATTGCTGGGTATTTATCCAAGCAAAGAAACAAACAACCAAACAAAATGAAAATATTAATTCAACAGGATATATAGCCAAGGTATAGAAGCCACCTAGGTGTCCACCAATGGATAACTGGATAAAGAAGATTTAGTATATATATATATATATATATATATATATATATATATATATATATATATATATATATATATACAAAATGCAGCAATAAAAAAGACTGAAATCTTGCCATTTGTGATAACATGAATAGATCTAGAGTCTAGAGGTTATTATGCTAAGTGAAATAAGTCAGGCAGAGAGAGACAAATACCATATGGTTTCAGTTATATGTGGACTCTAAAAACAAAACAAACAAAACAAAAACAGACTCATAGAAACAGAGACCAAATGAGTGGTTACCAGAAGGGAGGGGTCAGAGAGATGGGTAAAGAGAAGAAAGGGTAACATAGTCAGCGAGTTTACATGGTGACAGATGATTACTGGAAGCAGTGGGGTGATCACATTGTAAGTTATAAAAATGTCAAATTACTATATTGCATATCTGAAACTAATATAACCAATATATTATAAGATTGTAAACCAACTACATTTAAATAAAAAAACTAATAAAAATAAATAAATAAATAAATAAAAATTAAACCTATCTTGGTTCAGCCTGAAGTTGTGGGTCTCTTTAAGTGTCTAAATTAATGCAATGGCTGAAAAAGAACTCGAATTTTTAACAGAGGTCCCAGAGGATATGGGAAGTTTTATCAGGGATCTGTGACTGCCAGTAAGACCAAGAACAAATACTAAATTAAATATGAACACCAGGAAATGATAAGAAAAATCCACATAGACATTCTGCAAAACCATTGGCCTGAATTCTTAAAAATGGTCAGTATCACAAGGAAAGAGGTTGGGTATTAGATTAAAGATGACTAAAAGATCATGACAAGTAAATGTAATATGTGATCCCTAATTGGATTCTAAATCCAAATATACATATATTCTTATATATAAGACATTATTGATACAACTAGAGAAATTATTATAGAATATGAAATGCACATTGGATAATAAAATAGTGTCAGTGTTACATTTCTTGATATTGCAGTTGTGTTGTGGTTATGTAGAAGAATGTGGGAAACACATACTGAACAACTTAAGGGCAAAGTATTTAATGTCTGCATCTTGTTTCCAAATGGTTCAGTAAACTAAAAATAGTAATAGTAATAGTAACAATTTTAATACATAGCAAAATATTAACACTTTATGAATCTAGCTAAACAATATATTGATGACCTTTGTACTGTTCTTACAGTATTTCTGTAGATTTTGCATTTTTAAAAATAAAATGTTCATTACAGCACTGTTCATGGTGGTCAAGTCGTGGAAACAACCCAAGTGTCTTTTGATAGATGACTGGATAAAGAAGTTGTGGTACATTTACACAATGGAATACTATTCAGCAATAAGAAAAGATGAAATACAGTCATTTGTGACAACATGGATGGACCTTGAGACCATCTTATTAAGCAAAATAAGTCAGACTGAAAGAATCAGGAGACATATGACTTCACTCATAGGTGGAATATAAAACTGAAAGGAACAAAGAAACAAAGACTCATGGACACAGTCAATAGTTCCGTGGTTACCTGAGGGTAAAGGGGGAGGTGGGTCGTGGAGTATGGAGGGGGCATTAAATACATGGTGATGGAAAGAAGTGACTCTGAGTGAGCACATAATGCAACACATAGATAATATAATGTAGAATTGTACACCTGGAACCTATGGAATTTTTACCAACCAATATCACCCCCAAAATTGAACAATTAAAAAAATAAAATTAGGAGATGCCATAATGGCTGAGCAGGTTGAGAGCTCATGTGGCAGCCCCAGGGTCTGAGGATCAAGTCCCAGTCCAGCCCTTGCGGCCCTTGCTGAACTGGAGTGAGCTCCTCGTGTGGGAGGCCCCCGGCCCAGTTGCTGCCCTGTGCAGCCCCGAGCCCATCAGTGTGGAATGAAACTATGTTGAGAACTAATGATGTACATGTATGGAGACTGCTCTGGGCTCTTCCTCTTCTCTCTGTCTCTCTGTCAAAACAATAAAATAAATCTTTAAAAAATTAAATTAAAAAATGTTAAAAAAAAAATAGGGGAAGCCGGGATGGCTCAGTGGGTTAAGCACTCACTTTGCAGCCCCAGGGACCGAGGGTCGAATCCCGGCCCTGGCCTGTGTGGACCCATATGCTGAACTGGGGAGTGCCCCCAGTTCCGTTCTCACTGGCGTGAAGACCCTGGCCCAGTTCCTGCCCTGTGCAGCCCCCCGCCCACCTGTGGAGTGAAACTATGTGGAAAAACCAATGATGTACAACTATGGAGACTGTTCAGGGCCCTCCCCCTTCTCTCTGTCTCTGTATCTCTCTCTCTCTCTCTCTCTCTCTCTCTCTCTGTCAAAAACAATAAAAATAAAAATGAATCTTTTAAAAAAATGTTAAAAAATAAACAGTAGAAAATAAATATCTTAGATATTAAGGAAAAAATATTCTTAAATTGATTATACAAGAGAAGAAATACATTTAACTATATTAAAATTTAATCATTCTGCTCATCAAAAGAAACGCTACTTCTGTTTATTAACACTAGTTAGTACTCCTTTTAACCAAATTATAAAGCAGTGTGGTTCAGTGGGCTGGGTTAAGATTTGTTTGTTTGTTTTTTTTAATGTTTTAAATGTGCTGATTGATATGGTCTTTTTTTTTTTTTTTAAGATTTACCGGTATTTTATTGTTTTTGACAGAGACAGAGACAGAGAGAGACAGAGACAGAGAGACACAGAGAGAAGGAGGAGGGCCCAGAGCAGTCTTCATTGTTGTCCGTCATCAGTTTTTTCGACATGGTTTTTGTTCCACACAGGTGGGTGGGGGTCGCGCAGGGCAGGAACTGGGCTGAGGACCTGGCATCGAAGGCACGCCCCCTCAAGCCAGGGACCGAACTATGGGGGAGGGGGAAGGTGAGAACCAAACTAGGGCCTCCCACCTGGGTACCACACCCCATTTCTGCATATGGGTCCACACGGGTTGGAGCCAGGATTCAAACCTTGGTCCCTGGGGCTGCAAAGTGAGTACTTAATCCACCGAGCTATCCCGGCTTCCCCAAGATTTGGTTTTTGACTGTAACTCTTAATTATGTCATTTAATCCTCTCACCTAATGCTGAGGATTGCTATGGTGACAGGAGGCTTGGGTTCAAATCCTGATGCTCTCCTTCACTAACCACAGAACAATGATCACAGGCAAGGCATACAAATCCACTAAGCCATAGTTTCCTTTTCTTTAAAATTGGAGAAAATACTAGTAACGAGGGTTTTTGGGAATAGAAAAATGAAATCATACGCATAAAACAAGTATTTGTACCGGTACTCAGCTGATGTGAGCTTCGGGGCCTATGTGGCCCTTCCCACCTCTCCATCAGCATCTATACTGTTCCCACTTTGATGTTTTATGCTCCATTCATTGCAAACCTCTTATTCATGAATACTTATGCTCTCACTCATCTATAGGCCTTTGCATATGCTACTCCCCTGGCATAGAACACCCTTCCCTAACTTTTTATCTAATTGCTACAATTGTGCCTATTTTATTTCAGACATTTCTGGGCACCATCTGTACTCCCTACCCACAATGCCAGTGTAGTATAGACACCCTCTTGTGTGCTCATAGAGACCCCTCATGGCTAGTCACTGTGGAGTGAGGCCCAACATTTGTTAAATGAATGAACTGCAGCACCATTTCCAACCACCATGACCAGATAGATTTCTTTTTTTTTTTAAAGATTTATTTTATTGTTTGAAAGAAGGTAAGAGACAGACAGACAGACAGACAGACAGAGAGAGAGAGGGAGTGTGTGTGAAGGTGGGAGGGCCCAGAGCAGTCTCCATAATTGTACATCATTAGTTTTGACATGGTTTCATTTCACACAGGTGGGTGTGGGGCCGCGTGGGGTGGAACTGACCTAGGGGCTTCCATTGTGGGAGGTGAGAACCCTCGCCACCATCCTGGTGGTTACCAGTTGTGACGCAGTTCAGCATATGTGTTTGCATGGGCTGGGGCCGGGATTTGATCTCTGGACCTCGCAGTTGCAAGGCAAGCACTCAGCCTGTTTGAACTGTTCTGGCATCTTCCAGATACCTTTCTAAACATACTGGCCTGGTGCAAAAATCCTCTGTGAAGAAGTTCAAAAACTAACAGAGACTGAGTTGCTAAGGAGAGCTTCTCTTCCTTCTCCCTGTAACATCCTCCACACTACTGCTAATCCTTCTTTATCTATGCCTCGTCTAGCCCAAGGTAGAGGAAACTAAGTCACTCCCTGACCAATCCCCTGACACAGGCCTCATTCTCTGGCTTGGAGAAATATACAGTTAGCTATTTGTGACTTTAGGCAGCCCTCCTGGAAAAAGAGAGCTCAGTAAACCTTTCCTGCCCATACTCAGAGCAGGAATTCACAGCTCTGAGATTTGGATTCTTGGAAAGCTAACAAACACCCAACATGTGCCACCGTTTTGTTCCCTGGAGCATTTTTTTTTTTTTTTTTTTTTTTGTTCACGGTTCCTGGCACCTGGGCTGATAATGTCCTATTAATATAAGGTCTGAGTATCCAGGGGTTAGGCAGGATCCACCTCCCATCATTATAACCTTGACAGGAAGTGGCTTTGAAGATGACCATTTGCGTAGAGGTAAAAATAGTTGGCAAGAGAGAGTGTTTCCCTCTGGCTGGCTTCTCCATTCCGTCCACTGCCTGCTGGCTTGGTTCCTATTCCCTGTATGATAAACACGTTGTCCTCTCTCTTGTCTGAGTATAGCTGGGGTCATCTCTGTCCAGCTTGCCTTGTAGGGCGGACACCCAGGTTCAAGGACTCACACTCTGTACTCTCTGTACTCAGCCCATTGAATGGGCATCAAGGTGGGGTGAGCGCTGCTGACCATGAAGGCTCTGCACCTCTAGAGGGTGTGAAGCTCATCTCCTCACAGTGAGCTGGTGAGAGTAAACCACAATGAGTGTTAGCCACAGAAACTGAACTCAGTATGGGAGGCAGGTGTGTTGTGGATGTTGGAGGAAGACAAAGATGCTCCCATCCAAAACTTGACCCAAATGCCCCATTGTATCATCTATTCCATAATTCTAATTATTTCATCAGGATATGTAGAGGCAAGAAATTCTTACATTTAGTTCACTTCAAGAAACAGTTAATGAACAATAGCTGTATGCCTATAATGTGTAGAGTGCTGCAGAGGATGAAAAAGACAAAGCTTGGTCCTATCCTTGACAAACAGAGATCAGTTCCTCCAGTCACGATCCTGCCTTCAGCATCCCTTTGGCAAAATCTCTCACATTTTTTCTCCTTCTCCTAGAGGTTATCTATTTCTTTAATAAGTTTAGTTTCCCATGTCTGGAATCTTTCTATCTAGATTTTTTTTTAACACTGTCTTGAGGTACATTTTAGAACTATATACAGTTTTCCTGCTTGAGACAAAACATGAATTTCTGTAAGATGGAATCATAATTTCCACTCATTTTTTATCTCATAGGTGACATCCAATGGCAGGTTGAGGTTTGTTGACTATAGTAGCACTTTAGAAGATGTCTTCAAGCATGTCTGTGTCCATTTCTTGGACTGTGAACTAGCAGGTAGAGTACAACAGCTTCTAAATCTGGTTTGCATTGCGCATGCCTGACTGTAATACAGTGTGTTTACACATAAACGTACTGCGGCTCCTATGTCATTTTCTGACAGCTTACCCTTCACCTTGGTAGTTTGACAGATAGTCTACTTAAATCCTCAGTGACTCAACAATAATTCTATTCTTTCATGAATGTCCTTTTGAAAGATTAAAAAATATAAAAAAGAAGTTTCCATGATGAGAAACTGTCATCCAGAAACATGGTATTACACAAAGAGAACTTCAAACGGTGGCCTACCTCTGCCACTTACTCTGTACATAAACTTGGCCAAATCACTGAGCCCTTTTGAGATTTGGTTTCCTCAGCAGCAAAATGAGGTAATAATACTTACCATAGAGAGGTGTGAGGATTAGGAATAAGACCCATAAGACATCTCAAAAGTGCCCATAGCACTGTCTAATAGAACTTTCTGCAATAATGGAAATTCCCTCTTCCACTCATCTTAGATGGTAGCTACTAGTTACATGTGGCTACTGAGTATGTGACATGTGGCTAGTGTGGCTGAGGAGCTGAATTTTCAATTTTATTTCATTTAAATTTAAATGGTCTCATGTAGCTACTATGTTAGACATCACAGGTCTAGATATGATAGGTTCTCAATAGATGACAGTCCTTGATATGATTAGTAATGGGAAGCCTTGATTTCCTTAAAGAACAAAGCAAAGAATAAAAAACCAAAAATGACTCCAACAAACCATGAATTGTCTAACATTTTCTGAGATTTTCTATGAGATCTATGGCACGTTAACCTAAGAACTCTGAATATGGCCTCTTGGGTGCACATGCCTCACATCTCTATGTCCTTTTTGTGACCCTGAGAGCAGCAGCTTCCCCAGAACTTCTGTCCCTCTTCACTGCTGGCATGGCCACCTCTGCTGCTATTAAGTCCAGGGGAGAAGAGTCCCCCTGAGACCCTGGACTGAGGACCCTGTACCCCCGACGCTGCAACCCTCAGGTTACCAACACTATCTGCCACTGTCCCTCAGAGAGAGTGTGTGTTCTTTTGGTGTTTGAGGTCAGCCCCATCCAGAAGATTATGAAAAAAACCTCTGACTGCGTCAGATCCTGGATTTCTATACACTTTGTTCACCTTGTCATCACAGGAACTGGCTTCAAGATGACTCAGTTCAGCCAACAGATGCCACTGAAGTAATTTTGTCACTCTCACATTTCTCAGTAGCAACTCTATACCAGTTTCTAAAAATACCAACCATTCTGGGCTAGGTGACCTTGGAGACTTCAAGGTCTGAGTATCTTGTACTTCAATAGTTCTGACCTCTCTGGACTCTAGTGAGGGCAGCTGTGAGATGGTTCTAATTATAAAAACTCCTTTGTTTGTGGTCTAGAGCCTTGGTTTTATAGTCTGGATAATTAGGGCTAATTCTGAAATATAGCTGCTGAAATAAAGTAAACTAGAGATTAGTTACAGGCTTTATAAAGCAGACATGAGGAGTCTAATATTAAAATTTTCCAGGAGAAGTTGGGATGGCTCAACAAGTTAAGCACTCACTTTGCAGCCCTGGGGACCGAAGATCGAATCCTGGCCCCGGCCCGTGTGGACCCATATGCAGAACTGGGGTGTGCTTCCCAAATGGGAGGCCCCCAGTTTGGTTCTTGCCCCCTAGTTGGGCCCCTGGCTCGAGGGAGCATGCTTCCCGTGTAGGAGGCCCCAGCCCACTTCCCGCCCTGTGCGGCCCCCACCCACCTGTGTGGAATGAAACCATGTTGAAAGACTGATGATGTACAACTATGGAGACTGCTCTGGGCCCTCCCCCTTCTCTCTGTCTCTCTCTGCCTCTGTCTCTATCTCTGTCAAAAAACAATAAAATAAATCTAAAAAAAAGAAAGAAATTTGCCAGAAATCCTAGAAAGATGCAGAATATGATGAGAAGTTAGCCAGAAACTTGAGCAAGTAGAAATAGTATTATCCAAGTGGATAATTGTCAATTATCCAATAGTAATTATCCAAGTGGTACATTGAGGCAAACATATTCTTTGATGCCTAGAAATTGATACCAAATAGATATAAAGCACAGTGAAATAATAAATAATAGAATATTTCAGAGAGAAGGATCTTAGAGGTAAGTGAGATAATCTGTTCTACAGAAAGAACTGAAACCCACAGTGTGACTTGCCCAGAGTCATGTGGTTAGCCAATGCAGTGCTCACAACCGTTCTCTCCAGGTTCCTTCCCGTGTCCTTTGTAGGACGCCAGAACGTTGTCCCATTTGGGAGTGAATCATTTTCTTCCTCTCCAATCCCTGGGATAAGGGAAGTCATTTTCCCCATTTAAGTAGCCCAAGGGTTCCCAGGGGTCCCAGAGCTCAAAAGTAGGCAGTTGTGTTGGTGAACTTGTGAGTCATGCTAGCATGCAGTATGATGAGCGCCATCTCCTGATTTCTGCTCTATCAAATTTGAGGCCTCCAGTGGGAACTGAAGTATTCAGCTCCCCAGAGATGCAGAGTATGCAGAACAGATGTCTGAGAATCATCAGAACATATTGTTTATTTTCCAAGGGAAATGTGATATAGTCACCCAACAGAATCCCAACTTCTGGGCACAGGAACAAGCCCCTGACCCACCCTCTGCAAAGGCAAATTCTCGTTATGGATGCAACTGAGTGCACAGACTTTGGAAACAAGAATGCCCACCACTTAGCAAGTAATGCTCCTGACCTGTGAGGCTGGGAGGGCACTAGAGTGTCAGGTCTTTTATTCATTCATTCCACAAACATTTCTTGAGTATGCATCATGTTCTGTTCTCGTTACTGCAAAAACTACAAAGTCTAGACATCATTTCATTTGTCAGAATATTTACCAAGGAGTCAGGATGGCTCAGTGGGTTAAGCACTCACCTTATAGCCCCAGGGTCTGAGGATCGAGTCCCGACCCTGGCCCATGTGGACCCATATGCTGAACAGGGGTGAGCTTCCCATGTGGGAGGCCCCCAGCCTGGTTCCCACCCTCTGTGCCTCCTCTCCCCTGCCCACCTGTGTGAAACAAAACTATGTTGAAAACTGATGATGTGCTACTATGGAGACTGCTCTGGGCCTTCCCCTTCTCTTTGTCTCTGTGTCAAAAATAATAAAATAAATGTTAAAGAAAAACAAACCAGTGTGGCGTTGGTGGTATAGTGGTGAGCATAGCTGCCTTCCAAAGAAAAAAAAAAACCCCAAAAAACGTATTTACTAAGTGCTATCAGTACTCTGGATGCTAACGATATAGTTTATTTTGATGGTATGGTATTGTTTCTGCCTCTGTGATTCTGTAGCACATTGTTTGCACTTCTACATGGGCTTCCCCTCTCCTAGATTGTATCTCTTTCAGGGTAAGGAATGGATATTTCTTCATGATAGCTGAATAAAAGGCAGGTAGATTTGCTATTGATGGTCAGAAATCAAGAAAATTGATGGTATCAGTTCTTTGTAATTCAATTCAATTTAACAAGCACCTTTGTATAGCATAACATCTATGTGTTTAACATTGTGGTAGGCACTGTGAGGGCATTATTATGGACTAAATGTTTGTGCCCCCTTCAAGTTCCTATGAAATCTAACCCCCAATATCATGGTGTTAGAAGGTGGGGGCTTTTGGGAGGTGATGAGTTCATGAAGATGGAGCCCTCATGATGAGATTAGGGACCTCATAAGAGGTGGAATGCTAGCCAGCCCTTTTTACCTGGTGAGGACACAATCAGAAGCCAACCACCTACAACCCAAAGAGGGCTCTCATCCCAACCAACCATGCTGGCATTGCGATCTCCAGACGTCAGCTTCCAGAACTGTGGGAAATAACTTTCTTTTGTTGAGAAGCCTCCCACTTTACGGTGTTTTGTTTTAGCCACCTCAGCCAAGTAAGACAGACGTATTTAACTACCTAAAGTTGTATTCCCTTCCCATCAGAGGTTTGTAATCTTTTGTGGGGTCCAGGGAGGGGAGAAAAGATAAATACCAATGCTGCAATCCAATGCTAAATGGAAGCAATGAAGTAAGAAAATGCAGTAATCTAATGAGGTATTTGGTAAAAGGAGAGAACGGTGTAGCTAAAAAGACATGCTGAGCAAGATGGGACCTCAGCTGGGCCTTGAATGATGCATTGGTGAAGCAGAGAGAGGATAGGCCCTTAGGTGACAGGGTAGAGCATGAGGAAAGGCACAGAAAGAATGAAGAGGGATTAAGTTTCACTAGAGTGGAGGGTGTTATACTGACAGAAATTTGCTTGTTTGCTGTTCCCCAATTTCTGGGATGCAACAAAACTCAGGTTGGCACAGTTTTCTAAAACTACCTGCATTTCTGGTTGTATGAAATTATTATTTTCAGTAGCCAATTTAAAGAATTCTAGTCCTGTCAAAAGGTATTTGGGGGAATATCTTCGCCTTCTGTAACTGAGGAAATTGGGGAAATGTCTTACTTTTCCATATTTAACACAGTGGTCCTCAAACTTTAGCTTGCATCAGAATCTCTTGAGCTTGTGGGAAGACAGATTACTGGGCCTCATCTTGAGAGTTCTTGACTCAGTAGATCTTGGCTGGACCTGAGAATATGCATTTTAAACAAGTTCCTGATGCTGCTGATGCTATATGTGGCGACCACACTTTAAGAACCCTCAACCAGGGGATGCCAGAATAGCTCAGCGGTTGAATACTTGCCTCACAATCACGAGGTTTGGGGTTCAGTTCCTGGTCCCAACTCATGCAGCCCCACATGCTGAACTGTGACGCAACTGGTAACTGCCAGGATAACTCAGCAGCAACAGTGCTTGCCTCCCACGTAAGGGTCCCCAGTTTGGTTCCTGCCCTGTGCAGCCTCACATCCACCTGTGTGGAATGAAACCATGGCACAAGTAATGGTGTACAATTATGGAGACTGCTCTGGGCCTTCCTCCTTTCTCTCTCTCTCTCTCGTTCTCTCAAATAATAAAATAAAATCTTTAAAAAACTGAGCCATTGACTGAGAGCAAAGCTGAATATGCTCTTCGGTCCCTTCTTATAACACTTGATAGTGATGCCAGCCACAGGCGTGAGGAAAAGTATTATCAACAACCTAAATATAATAATAAAGCATATATGTAGTTAACTGAACTGAGTATACTGTTTGAGATCGCACGATGTGAAAAACAAACACTACAATGCAACTTCTAGGAATACTAAGCCTCTTAACTCAATGGTGAGCAGAGCCATATTGACTTGAGTCAGGTTTTTTAAAAAGTCAGTGCAGGGTTGGCAGGATAGCTCAACAAGTTGAACACTTGCATTGCATCAGCAAGGTCCAGGGAGCAAGTCCCAGACCTGGCCCATGCAAACCCATATGCTGAACTGTCCCTTGTTCAGTTCCCACCTGGCACCACCTCACATCCACCTGTGTGGAATGAAACCATGTCACAACTAATGATGTACAACTATGGAGACTGCTCTGGGCCCTCCCCACTTTCCTCTCTCTCTCTCTTGCTCTTACCTTCTCTCAAAACAATAAAATACATCTTTAAAAAGTCAGTGTGATTGGCACTGGTTTTGTGTTTGGCCCTTTGCATAGCATGGGTGTATTATTCAGAGTTCTCTAGAGAAACAGAACCAATGTAGTGTGTATATATGTAGAAAGATTTATTTTAAGGGTTTGACTCATGTGATTGTGGAGGTTTGGCAAGTCCACATTTCAATGGAGGAGGCCAACAGGCTAGAGACTCAGAAAGGAGTTGCAGTTTTAGTCCAAAGGCAAGCTGCTGATGAACCAGGAGAAGCCAATATTGCAGATGAACTCCTACAGTGTTCTGCTGGCAGAATACCTCCTTGCTTGGGGCAATCAGCCTTTTGTTCTATTTGCACCTTCAGTGGATTGGATGATACCCACTCATACTATGGAGAGCCATTTGCTTTACTGGAAGTCCATTGATTTACATGTAAATCTCATCCAAAAACACCCTTACAGAAACATGCAGAATAATGTTGGATCAAATATTTGAACTCCATGGCCTAGCCAAGTTGACTGATAAAATTAACCATCACAATAATTTTATTTCATCTATTTGTCTATTTAATTTTTGTTTTCAGATATAGTTTAATTCAACAGATGTTTCACCTGCCCAATAGTTTCAGTAGAGTTCAGTGAGGAGAATTACTGATTTCATTGTGGAAGAAACAGTTTGTGGTTTATTCATTTCTTCATTTAATAAACACAGAGCGGGAAGCAGGGATGGCTCAGTGGGTTAAGCGCTCGCTTTGCAGCCCCGGGACCAAGGATCGAATCCCAGCCCTGGCCCGTGAGGACCCATATGCTGAATTGGGGAGTGCCCCCAGTTTGGTTCTCACCATGGTGAGATCCCGGCCCAGTTCCTGCCCTGTACAGCCCCACTCCCACCTGTGGAATGAAACTATGTGGGGAAAACCAATGATGTACAACTATGGAGACTGTTTCTGGGCCCTCCCCCTTCTCTCTGTCTCTGTATCTCTCTCTGTGTCTAAACAATAAAAATAAATCTTAAAAAAACAAAAACACAAACACAGAGGGTGCCAAAAAATGTATACCCATTTTAAGAAAGGAAAAAACTATTAAAATCATAATATCAATATATACCAATAACAAAAGATGAATACAAGCCATGTTTGACTTCTGCAATTATAAGAGGTGTTCCAAATAGTTACCATCAGAGTCCAGACACTTTTGATTATGTCAAACTACTGCTTGAGCAATGTTGACCAAAGTGTCCACTTGTATTTTTGCACATGCCACTTCAATTTACTATGCATCACAAACTTATCACAAATGTGTGCAATTGTTAGTTGTGTTGAATGCTCATGCCTCCATTGTTGTTGAACTTCCACATCAGTCTCATATTTCAAATACCACTTCAAAATGGTCTTGAACTCCTTGAATGACAACTGTGCTGCTGCCATTTTCTTTGACTGTCCTGCCTGTCACATGGTGACACTAGCATTTGATTAACACCATCTTTTGAGTGAATGTCATACCACACATTGCTACCATAATTCAATTCAACTTTCAAAAATAATACAAAGACATTAATAACATCTCTTAAAATGTGTACACATGTTTTTGGCACCCCCAGTATTTATTGAGTGCTAATTTTGTGAAAACCTCAGTGTGGTCTAATTTTGGACAGAAACAGCTACTAACATTTTGCTTTAGGGATACATCTGTGTTTGGGGTCTTGGGGGGTGTTCACCCTGGGAAACTGTTATGTCTAGGGTGGGGGTGGCGAACCTATGGCACGCATGCCCAAAGTGGCACGCGGAGCAATGATTTCAACACGTGGAGCTGTGAATACCATTTAAAAAATTATTGTTTATGCTCTTATAGACATAAAAATAATCGATACCTCTATCTCACTCGATGGGTTGGCATGCGAGTCGAGCGAGTATACTCTTATTTCATAAACTTTGGCACTCAATCGCCAAAAGGTTCGCCACCCCTGGTCTAAGCAGATGACTGACAGTGGGGAAACGCAAGTTGATGCTTTGAGGGTTTTGGTGGAAGAGGTGTGAGGGAGCACTAGCGGAGGGGAGTGGGGAAACTGGGAATATATCAACCTTAGGGACTGATCCTTTGCTTCAGGTAGGGACTTATGAGGACCCTTGGGAGTAAAGGCTTTTGGACTAAAGCTAAGGTAGGTTTTTTGTTTCTATGTTCCACTTAACAATAAGGCCAGGAGACCACTTTAGTACCCAGATGACAAGATTATCTAATAAGAGTGGGTTAACTAAGAGTGTAGGGGGCTGAATGGTGCTCCCCACCCCACTAAAAAAATATGTCTATGTCAATTCTTGGAACCTGTGCATGTGGCTTTTTTGGGGGAAAAGGGGTCTTTGCAGAAGTACTTAAATTAAGGATCTTGAGATAAGATTATTTGGGATTATCTGGTCGGGCCCTAAATCCAATGACAAATGTCTTCCTAAGAGACACACAGAGAAGAGGCACACAGAGCTGTGAAGATGGAGGCAGAGACGAGAGCGATGGTGCTACAAGCTCAGAAACGGTTATGTGACCAGAAGCAGCAAAGGTTCTCCCCTAGAGCTCCCGGATCAAAGGGCGGCCCTGCAGGATTTCAGACCCCTGGCTTCCAGCACTGGAAGAGAACACATTTGCGTTGTTCTAAGTCTGTGATAATTTGTATGGCAGCCTCAGGAAACTAATACAGAGAGTGTTCCTACTTCTGCTCAGAATACCAATTGGCCTTGGCCTTTGAGGGTCCTGGGAAGTACTGTAGTGTTGAAGCACAACAGAGCTGCTGTGAATGTAGCCCGTGGGAGGCAGCAGCCCTCGGTTGGAGCAGCCCCACGGTGGGAACCAAGGCGGTGATGAGGGCCCTCCATGCACTTGCCAGGCAGCGGGTGACTCAGCAGCTCACATTGTCCCAGCACTGGAAGATTATGTAATACGTCAAAGTAAGACTAAAACAAAAAGAAAGAAAGAAAAATGAGCTCAGGCAATTTCAATTGCTGGATTCTATCCAGGCCAGTGATGGAGGGTGAAGCCCTTAGCAGTCTCACCTGGAGCTGTATCAGTCCATGTGGAGATGAGCCGTATGCCTGACTGCGCCCCCTCACATCTATTGGGTCTTGACACCCTACTGACAGATACATATGAGGAACGGGCAATGTAGCCAGGCATGAGTAAGCCTTATTCAGTATACTCTCTCTACCCAGTCCTGCCCACTATGGGTATCTGAGGTTTGCTTTGAACAGCAGGATGAATCTACCCAACCCTGGAATCCACATATGATACCTAAAAAGACTTAACTAGGACCCCATTCTGGAATAAGAGCTGCATATATTTACTATATGTATACTGACTGAGAGATGCTTATACAGTAAATCTTCATTATTCATGGATCCATATTTGTGAATTGATCTACTTGCTAAAATTTATTTATAACCCCCAAGCAATAGTTATGGCATGTTCATACTCTTTGTGGACATGCACAAAGCATAGTAAAGTTTGAGTCACGCAACTTGCAAGTTCCCAGCTGACATTGAAGGTGACACTCTGCCTTCTTGTTTCAGTTCTCATACTGTAACCAAGTGTCCTTCTCATGGTCTATTGGTGCCATAATTTTTGCATTTTGGGTTTGTTTGTTTTTTTGTTATTAATGTCACATTTAAGATGGTCCCCAAACATAGTGCTGATGTGTTGTTTAGTGTTCCCAAGTGCAAGAGAACTGTGACGTGTTCTGTGGAGAAAATATACATTACCGGTAGGTAAGTTTCATTCTGGCATGACTTATAGTGCTGTTGGTTGTGAGTTCAATGTTCATGAATCAACACTACATATAAATTAAGGGGTCTTTAAATAAATAGATAAAACAAGTTTATGCATTGATCAACTGATGAAAATTCAAATACTTCAGTATTTACTAAATATCTGTGATGACTTTATAGAATATAGCTATCATGAATTATAAGAGAGACTGTATGTGATTCTAATAATTTTTCCATGTAAGTCTGACATAAATGTCCAAGTGTTCCCATGAAAGGTTCTTAACCAAACTCTGCCTGATTCCTTCTGGTGCCCCTTCTCCACCTCTGGTCTCAATCATGCTGCTATTTACCACACAGCTACTTCACTAGGCTCCCTAGCATCTCTATCATGGATTTCATGATAAACTCTCACATGCAGTGTCCTTGGTCTTTTCATAGACACATACTCAAACTCTCAGTAAAAGATTTATGGAGGCATAACTATCTTTAATTTCTTTGCAAAAAATGCCAACTTTCTTCTTTGCTTGTTGACTTAGGAAAGCTTTTATTTGTGCCCTCATGTGCCTCCTCAAACCTGAGGACCTTTATATTGCTCCTGTGTTTTCTGTCACTTCAGCAATCTCACTGTTAAGGAGGATTTTTTTTTTTTTGCATGTTGGCTTTGGAGCTAAAAATACATATTTTATTGTTAAGCACCATGATACTGCCTGTGTAGTATTAAACTTCCCCTCCCATCCTTCCTCCTCCCAACCACCAGCAGATAGATAGATGGTGGATAGATGATAAGTAGATAGATAGATAGATAGATAGATAGATGATAGAAAGCTAGGTAGAGATAGATATAGATATATAAACTATATATGTATATATTTATATATGTTATGTATATGTACATTAGTACATAATAGTTACACTATTATTTTTTAAGATTTATTTTTATTGTTTTTTGACAGAGAGAGACAGAGAGAGAGAGACAGAGAGAAGGGGGAGGGCCCAGAGCAGTCTCCATAGTTGACAGCATTAGTTTTCCATATAGTTTCACTCCACAGGTGGGCGCGGGGCTGCGCAGGGCAGGAACTGGGCCGGGAGCCTCCCACATAGATCCCAGCAAGAACTGAACTGGGGGCACACCCCAGCTCAGCATATGGGTCCCCTTGGGCCAGAACCGGGATTCGATCCTCGGTCTCCTGGGCTGCAAAGTGAGCACTCAACCACTGAGCCATCCCAGCCTCCCCAGTTATACTATTATTAATAGAATATTTAATATTATCTCATATCCTAGCAACACATGAGCCACTGGGAGCTCTGAACAGCCTTTGAGCAGTAGAGAGGAGCCCCAATGCAGGGACTTGTTCTGAGGAACTTAGCTTTTACACACTTTCTCCCCAGGAGGAAAGCAGCTGTCACACACAGTCTTAGAAATCGTGTCCTGGGAAGCTGGGATGGCGCTTGCTTTGCAGCCCTGGAGACCGAGGATCGAATCCCTGCTCCAGACCAGGTGGACCCATATGCTGAACTGGGATGTGCCCCCAGTTCAGTTCTTGCCGGGGCCTATGTGGGAGGCTCCCGGCCCAGTTCCTGCCCTGCGCAGCCCTGTGCCTGCCTGTGAAGTGAAACTATATGGAAAACTAATGCTGTCAACTATGGAGACTGCTCTGGGCCCTCCCCCTTCTTTCTGTCTCTGTCCATCTGTTTCTCACTCTCTGTCAAAAAACAATAAAAAAAAATAATAATAATAGAAATCCTGCCCTGTGGCAATATCATGAGGGTCAGCTTGGTCTGGTTTTTTAATGATTTTTTTTTTTCTTTTAAGAGTATTTTTAGACCTTTATTTGAGACTATCTCAAAGCAAGAAGCCAACACTTAGACAATTAAAATAAAGACATTTCACCCATGCTTAATTCACTGGAAACACTGGAGAAAATAGTTTCTAGGGAGAAACCAGGATTCAGACATTCTGCATGCAGCGTGCCCCACTGTGGGGGCTTCCTCTGATGTTTGTCCTTGTGCTGTAGCGAATTGATGTTACATGTGATTATATTCTTAGATCTTAATTTCACATGTTAAGAGACAAACAAATTAGGCCTGTTTCCTCCAAACGCAGCTTACTGGCTCTAGGTTAAGAGAACAATGAGATGGGATCAAAGAGGATCCAGGAATGGAGGGTTAGGGAAGGGGAAAAAAAGGGACAGGGTGTCCTAAGTGGAGAAACAAGATGCAATGTCAGAAACTGCTTTCCTGGTGACTGAGGACACAGAAGCAATCTGTTGCTGGAGGTCTCAGCTGTGTAACTTCAAGGATTCCTATATTTACTTGCAAACCAGGAGGTCGGGAGGTTGGTCGTGGGAAAGAGCTTGGCTGTGGTCACCCCTTTGTAAATGGCAGCAGTGACTAGGGACACAAAGACCTTTTGGAAAGCAGCCGATTTCCTCCCCAACACAGCCCGCCACCATGAGAGATTACAGAAGAGGAAATTCGCTCAACCTGTAACAAAGTTTATTAGCTTAGCAGATCTGTTTGTTTAATGAGTGTCCATTTCTGAAGACTCCATTCATCAAACTGGCTCGGGCTTAGTGATCTGTGACAAAAACTGTCAAAGGCCCTGCAAAGACTGGCTACGGGGGATGGGGGGGGGGGGGGGAGGAGACGGAACATACAGCCCAGAGCTTGAGGAGGTTTGAAATAAACAGAAGAATCAGAGATAAATTCCAACTGTTTAGGGGTATAAGCTGGTTTTCTCAAGGTTAAATAGGTGGATGTAGAAGGGGGCTGCCATGTTTCTTGTGGTGGATGAAGGAGTGAAGGGCAGGAGGGAACAGGAATGACTGACATGACAAATAATTCTAGATGCATCTTGAGGCTGGGCTGAGTTTAGGCCAGTTATTGGTTAAAGCATCAGTGCAAGTTATATTTTATCTAAGGGATACCAACATACAAAACCTAGGAAGATGGAATTCTGCCATTGGACTCAGAGGGCTAGTATAAAGCTAGAAATAAGAGACAAAATCAAGATGCAGAAAAATGGTCGATAATGGTAGAGCCAACACTTGGCTCAACTCTAGGGGACACCATTCACATACGGTAGTCCAGGGATGTCCGATCTTTTGGCTTCCCTGAGCCACATTGAAAGAAGAATTGTCTTGGGCCACACATAAAATACACTAATATTGATGACAGCTGATGAGCTAAAAAAGAAAATCTCATAACGTTTTAAGAAAGTGTATGAATTTGTGTTGGGCCGCATTCAAAGCCGTCCTGGGCCTCACGCGGCCCGTGGGCTGCAGGTTGGACCAGCGTGCTGTCGTCTCTACGGTGTCTGCTAGTGCTGGGCTGTGTGTTGCCTGCGCTGCTTTGCAGCCGAAGATAGTGAAATGGACCCAGGAAAAAAAGAGTGAGCGCATCTAAGCTAAGAACGAGCTAGAGCGTCTGACTTTTTATTTGTTCTCCATTCTGATAGCATACTCATCCTGGGATAAACGCAAGATACGATGGCAAAAGGAAGGCCTAGAGACAGAGAGACGGAGAGTCCAATTTAGGTCCAATCACTCTCTGAGGAGTTGGTGATATGCTTAGTACAATAGACTCTCAGTTAATCGGCACCCATGGGGATTGATAGATGCGGGATAAATGTAAGTAGACTCTCCATTAACCGGAACTCAAGCAACTGATAACATTTTTTGCCAGTTGCTTGAATTCTGATTAATGGAAAGTCTACTGTATTTTCTAAGTCTGGTTTCTCATCTCTAATATAGGTTCAACAATACCTACTATCCTTCTCTAACTCACAAGGTCCACTCAAATTTGATCAAAGACTTAAATAAGTACAGAATGCTTTACCAACAATAAGGGTTACAAATGATGCTGTTGTCATGGTCTAACCAGGCTGCTGAAACCTTTCCTACAAGGTCCCACAGGACCTGTGTCCTCTTCCGACCCTCTCCTCCTTGTCTCTAGGCTAGCCACTCTGACCCATTTACCATTCCTCCAGCACTTGCTTCCCACACACCCAGGGCCTTATCAGTTGCTCTTCCCTCTGTTTGGAAGTCTCTCCTCAAGGATACCTGCTTGCCTTTCTCCCTTACCTCCTTCAGGTTTGATTCAAATGTCAACTTTCCAATGAAGTTTTCCCTGATAACACACTATTTTACATTGCCCACCTCCCAGCACTCTCTAACACCTATTTTATTTTTCCTCCAAATCACATCACCCTCTAATACACAATTTAATATACATACTGTACTCTATATGAATGGTGTATATTCTGCCTTCCCTCACCAGAATGTAAATTCCTGAAAAGCAGGGATTTTTATTTGTTTTGTATCCTAAGTCAAGAATAAAGTCTAGAAAATTGGTAGGCACTCCAAAAAATATTAATACCAGATCCATGACGGGAAAAACCGAAGACACAAATTCTTTCCTAGAATCAGATGCCTTTTTCACTTCAGTTGAAATGGTTCAATCCAGAAAAAAAAATCTGCATCAGCACTTGCTTATCTAATGCACTTAACTTTTGCTCTGGTTCTTTTTTGCAATAGGACATTTCGTTAAAGTTTTTAATTTATCCCCATTGGGTGTTGCCCAGGGAAGAGCACTAAGAAATTTAAGGCCAGTTATTCACCACATTTCCTGATGAATGAGCCATACTTCAGCCTGTGAATAGAGGAAGATGGGCAGTCAGAGTCTTACCAGGGGGACGACACAGGTAGTACCACATGGTAGAGCAGTAGAACAGATGTTTTTGAAGCATTCGAGAAATACACGTTGGTTATTGTTTGTTTTTTTTAAGTGTATTGATTTCTCTCACACTGTGTTTTTCTTACAAGCACATTGATCTGAGTAACTTAGAGAAATCCGCTATTACTGTAGAAGTACGAAGCTTATATAGAGTTCTGCCAAAAAGAAATCTCTTTCCCTTTGGGGGCAATGTTCTTATTTTGAGTTATTTTCTCTTGGCCTAGAACATGTTGTTCAGTTATTTTTGAATGGCTCACTTTCTGGGTCAGTTTTGTATGTAAGGACACAATTACCTCACTGTGATCTAGTCTAAGTCAGTCTCTGGCCTGCTGGGAATAGGAGAGAGGGTGAAAAAGAGGCCATCCTTTGCCATTTGAAAACATACACACACACACACACACACAGCTTATTTCCTCTGAAAACACACATTGCACAGCTTATTTTCTCAAATTGGTGGCTACAACAGTAGTAGAATTTGAATGTTCCCACCATTTGAAAGTGTCTATAGGATTCAGACTATACTCTGGGGAAGCAATTCATTGTCATATTAAAGACTAGGTTTCAGAATCTGCTATAGACGAAACCTCCTTCCCCAAATCCGTAAGTTAAATGCTAATGTCCAGTGTGATGGTATTTGGAATTGGGGCCATCGGGAGGTAATTCGGTCAGAAAAATGGCACCCTCATGATGGGATTACTGCCCTTGCAAAATAGACCCTGGAGAGCTCCTCTTCTGCCATGTGATGCCATTGAGACGGTGGCTGTCTACAGACCAGAAGTGGGCTCTTACCAGACACTGAATCTGCTGATGCCTTGATCTTGGACTTTCTAGACTCCAGACTGTGAGAAATAAGTTTCTGTTGTTTGTTAGCCACCCAGTTTTGCTATAACAGCCCAGCCCAGAATTGGGAAAAATAACAAAATATTGTTTAATCACTAAATTAAGGAATGGTCCATTATACTCTAAGGATAAGTGATAAGTGCCTAAGGCAACGTTGCTTTCTGAGTCTTAATTTCCTCTTTTTATTCTTGAAACAGCTGGTTTATACTTTGTTATAATAATAATGTTTATTTGAATTTCAACATGATAGTGGCTTTCAAGACTGGCAGGCATTTAATTTTTTCTTATAGACCCAGAACTTAGCAAATCCTCAATAAATGCTTGCTGACTCAATAGAGAAGCAGAGGATGTTCTATATGTTCTATTGTGCCTACGAGCTTTCCAACGAACTGAGTATTGGGCTCCTTGGCCATCGTGGTTTTACATTTGCTTGTCCCACGTCACTAGTATTGGTTAAAATACATCTGACCCTTTTATTTCTCTCAATCATTGTACAGCAAACTGCAGACCAGAAAGTCACTATTGACCTAGCTTAGTTGGAGCCAATGACTCAAATGACTGGAAGTTCCGCTGCTTTTTTCTAGTGTTACAACTGAACTACTCTACCTTTTCCAAAATTTGGTGGGAGGGAAAAATAAATCTCCAAACAACAAAAACTACACAGGATGAAAATGGGATTTTTATTTTAGTTCTTCTAGAGTAGTACTTCTCAAACTTGTTGTAGATCTACTTCACCTTGGGACCTTATTAAAAATGCAAATTCTGGCTCTACAGGTCTGACGTTAGGGAGTCTGATATTACACATTTCTAGCAAGCTCCTAGGGGAGATCAAAGCTACTGGTCCATAGATCACATTTTGAGCAGCTTGAACTTAGAGAGATCAACTGGTAAGGGTGTTAGTAAAACATCTGAGAAAAAAATTAGAAAACTTGACTTATCTCAGGGTTAATGAGTTTGCTTTTGCGTGATCTATGGCTGGTTGTCCAACTTGGTTGCCTAACACAGAGCTTGCATCAGTTGCAGGTTGAGAAATGGGAGAGCCTATCTCCTTTGCCATTTATCCCATAGGCCATTCTGAGCAGAGGCATTGGGAGATCAGCCCTCACACCCTGATAACATTCCCCAAACCAGACATATATGAAAAGAACAGTGATGGCTGATTGTATATTTTTTTTATATCAACATCCTAGGGATGCTGGGATAGTTCAGCAGGTTGAGCACTTGCCTTGCAAACGTGAGGTCCCAGGTTCGATTCCTGGCCCCAGCCTATGCAAACCCATATGCCAAACTGTGGTGCGACTGGTAACCACCAGGATGGCATGGCAGCGAAGCTTCCCACCTCCATGTGGGAGGCCCTCGGTTCAGTTCCTGCTTTGTGCAGCCCCACACCCACCTGTGTGGAATAAAATCATGTCACAACTAATGACATACAACTATGGACACTGCTCTACTTCCCCCTCTCTTTCTTACCTGCTCTCAAGCAATAAAATAGATCTTTAAAGAAAAGTAATCTCATATCAACATCTCATGATAAAGTCCACATTTTTGGCTGTTAGACACAATTTCTTAACTGAATTGGGAAACCTTTGACCCATTGACATTTGTCTATTAACTATATGATTTTAACCTGGAAATACATGAGTCAATAAGAGACAAGACTACATACTTGTCTTAGCATTTAACAAGCACCTAGTATTTACTCATGCTGAAAAAGAAGTCTCTACACATAAGGAGCTTGGAATCAAAATGGTGAGAAGTTAGTTCCACCACAGAGGAATCCATGGTGAGCAGGGTAAGACAGAGATAATCCAGTGATGAATTGTAGTGTACAATCCACAACTAAAATTCCAATGGCCCAGAATTAATTTCATTTTGAAACTTTTAAACTTTCGTGATAGATACCTAACACGGGATATCAATCAAATGATGAAAAAATAATTTGAGTCACTTTCAAAGAGCACCACCCAATCTCAAGGGCAGGGGTCACCTGATCAGGGTGACAACTGGTCCCTACAGCACTCTCCTACGGCAGCCCCCCATCGTTCATGGTGTAGGTAGCTCATGGCATTAGCTCTTGGTGGTGGTGGGCTGGTGGTGGTCATCCGCTTCTCCATCTATGCTTTACCTAACCGACTGTAATTTGCCTGGGCCAGAAACAAAGTTCCTCCTCCCATTGGCCTGTAGACAAGGTGAATGAGTAAAATACACACATACACATTACTTTCACCTAAGAACGGTGAATAAATAACTTT
Source organism: Craseonycteris thonglongyai (assembly GCA_004027555.1). Classification (NCBI taxonomy): domain Eukaryota; kingdom Metazoa; phylum Chordata; class Mammalia; order Chiroptera; family Craseonycteridae; genus Craseonycteris; species Craseonycteris thonglongyai. The sequence continues at coordinate 66,611 of PVKE010001006.1, read as the reverse complement.
CAGACTCTGAGAGATGTCTTAATTGCCTCATGTCAGGGTGATTTCTTCATGTCACAGTGAGTTCTTCATGTTGCCATCAGATATCTCAAGGGAATAAATAAGGGATATTAAGAGTAGAAGAAAAGTCAGCCTCTGCCTTTTCAAATTAAAAGATTGCAAATCGTCATGCTGTATACCTTAAACTTCTACAGTCATGTAGGTCAATGTTTTCTTAATAAAACTAGAAAAAAAGACACATTTAGGTGTTATAGATGACAAATTATAGTCAACATAAATGATGAATCAACTTAGCAAAAAATATAAGTAAAAATAAATTAAAAGAATAATCAGGTGGTCACCAGGAGGTCTTTCTAAATTGGCAGAGATGTGACATACGGTGCAAGTATATTCATGTGTTTAAAGATTAATCCTAATTCTGAGAGTTCTTTCCCTCCTATTTGGTGGGACCTTTCACAGAGAAGCTAGACACGCAAGCTCTGAATAAACATTGGGTAGAGACTTCACCCTGCCAAGCATCCTTGGAAGAGGAGGAAGAAAGGGCTGTCCCGAGCCCACGTGGGAGGACCCCAGGTACGTGGCAGCACTGCTGATGTGGCAGAGGAGGACATCACGGGGAAAGGAAGAGGCAACAAGATGAACTGGGATGCAGACAGAGAGCTGGTAGCGCCCCCCCTTTGGAGAGATGGCCACTGGGCTGTCCCTTTGATGAGTCTGAAGGGTAGAGTGGTCAGGCATTTATAGCTTAGGTGTTTTTTTTAAAGATTTATTTTATTGATTTTTGACAGAGAGAAACAGAGATAGAGAGAGACAGAGAGAAGGGGGAGGGCCCAGAGCAGTCTCCATAGTTGACAGCATTAGTTTTCCATATAGTTTCACTCCACAGGCGGGCACAGGGCTGCGCAGGGCAGAAACTGGGCCGGGAGCCTCCCACATAGGTCCTGGCAAGAACTGAACTGGGGGCCTCACCGCGTTCGGGAAGCACACCCCAGTTCAGCATGTGGGTCCGCATGGGCTGGGACCAGGATTCAATCCTCGGTCCTCAGGGCTTCAAAGCAAGCGCTTTACTCGCTGAGCCATCCCAGCTTTCCCTTAGGTGTTTTAAAGATATAGGTTTTATTATTATTTAGGTAAAGGAAGGCCAACAGATCAGTGGCATTGAAAATATAGGTTGTTATACCCACAGAATCCAAAAGAGGGGGCACATCCTGCTGTCAGCGGCTGGCCATACTGAAAAGCACCAGGGCCATCAAGAGGCACAGTGAGTGGCGGGCCACAGGGGCAAAAGCCTTTATTGTGGCTTCCACGTGAAGGAACTGACAAGACAGGACAAGCAGGCTTTAGATCGGCTGGTTTGAGTAATTTCAGCCGGCTGTGGAGCAGAGGGGCTGTCCCCTTCCAGCCCCAGGGTCCGAGGGTCAAGTTCTGTCCCTGGTCGGTGTGGACCCATATGCTGAATTGGGGTGTACTTTCCATGTGCAAGGTCCCCAGTTTGGTTCCCACTGGGGTAAGTTTCCCTTGGGGAGGCCCCTGGTCCCGTTTCCACCCTGTGCGGGGCTCCGCAACCACCTGCGTGGAATGAAACTATGTCGAAAACTAATGATGTACAACTATGGAGACAGCTCTGGGCCCTCCCCTTTCTCTCTTGTCTCTCTCTTCTGTCAAAAACAATACAATAAATCTTTAAAATATCTGTGGATGACATTAGAGCTCCAGCTTCAGTCTGTAGATGAGCCCTTCGATTTAGCCAATTGCTATGGGCCCTTGGCCTCAGTTATTGGTTTCATCACTGACTGTCTTTGGGTCATAGGGCTTGGATTAGCTAAATTCAATAGCATGTGGACCTCAACATCCGCCATATCTAATTAAAACAATGGTTTACTTGGAGGTTTGGGACCTCCAGATTGCAAACCAATGAAAGAACCCAGACCAATAGTAATGAGACCAATAGTCAACAGAATGGTGCTCAGCTGCACTTGACAGTTGGTTTGCTTTGCTTTTCTCGTGGTGGAAGTTTATAGTCAGGTCCCATATCAACAGAGCAGCTGCGTGGTTCATGGGACAACCTGTGATTAATGAGTCTCAGGACAGTATGCATCCTCAATCTGACCTCTAGCTCTTATGGAATTGGGACAAGGTCATAAGGAACCTCCTATATACTGAGTCTTTATATACATGGAAGTGAGACATAGCCCCCTTTAAATATTGGGAAAGGTGATGTGAAAGTTTTTAAAGTTGGTATTTGATGTGAGTCAGCCAAGGGGACTTGGGTTAAGAAAGATTAAGGTCTGGGGCAAAATAAAGACCTTTTTAGGGGCAACTAGTGCTAAAATGACTCTGATGCTTGGCTAACTGCATTGACACTTGAGTCCCTGCCTTCATCAGGAACATCCTGGCTAAGGGATGGGAAGTAGCAACATTCTGCTGAGCTCCATCACATCTGATCCTTGGCAGGGCCATTGTACAGCCTATGAACTTCCATTGCTGTCCAGTCAGTTAATTTCAAGAGGATCTTCAGGTAGCCAAGGAGTCTAGGGCAGGGGTGACCTCCTCCAGCACCAGAGTATCTGGTAAGGGACTGAGAACGGAGAACACCCACTTCTGCAGGTAAAATACGCCTGAGGGCCCAGGTTTGACTCCATAAGGCTTAATGAGGACCTGCTGGCTGTGCTGAGCTTGTGGGGTGCTGTTTTTATGATCCAAAGCATAATGGCCACTAGGTATGGAAAGGTCACAAGCTTAGGGCCTGTGAGAATGTCTATTTAAAACCCAATAAGTGATCAGTCAGTCGTTTATCCTTTTAATGATGTACACCAGGAGACTCAGGAGGGTAGTGCCTTGTATCACAAGCCCTTGGGCAACTTAGGACCATCTTGTCACAGACTCCACTGAGAAAAGACTGTCAAAGCCTCCAGCATGAAGAAAGTTGAAGCACTAAACGGGGGTGCTTATCGCTTTTAATTTGGACAAATTTTAAGCTTTTTGTTAGAGGGAGCCCTGTATAAGGTAAGCTAATTTATAAGTAGCAGCATCAGTGAGATTAAACAAAATTTGTGAGGACTATGTTGCCTTCAGAATGTATCAATGGTGTGAAAGTTGTTGAACTTGCAGGTCCTTAATGAGTTTGTCAAATGAATCTTCTTGGAGGAGAATGTCATCAGTGCAGTGCCATTACACTGTGCTCTGGACAGAAAGAGGTGCCATTAAGATCTTGTTAGCAAAGATTGTGTGATGGCAAAGTTCATGGGTAGCCTGGAAAAGGTGGATTGTGTGTCTTTGCAGGTGAAGACAAACTGTGGCTGAGAAGCTGTCGAAATTGGCACTGAAAGAACATATTAACCCAGTCTATAATAGCAAACTATTTATAGGTTGCTGATTAGATGAAGTCAGTAATTTTAATAACAATGAGTGTAATCATGAGTATTGAATATGGCGACCTAATGGCTAGACCGCAGAATTAAAGTTACAATAATCCACCATAAGGTGCCATTTATTTTTTTTCAGATTTAAGAACTGGAAACATTTGTTTTTTAAATGAAGAATCAGTGGGTATATTCACCCCTTGATTAATTGGATTTTATATATGTAATAAGGTTTAATTCTTAAAGGTCCTGTTTTAACTTATATTGGGCCATTATAACTAGGGGTCCCTGGGGTTTCATTATCAAAGCAATTTGTAAATACCAAAGATTTAATTTAATTTTAATTTATTACTCATGGCATTAGAATGTCCATGCCCACTATGGGACATTTGAGAGCAATAGGCATTATGACTACAGGAAATTTAGGCAAGGCTACCATTAAAGTGAGGCATATGATTTTCCCCCTTTTTTAGGCTTTGTGACTTTCTTAAGATTATAGGAGGCACAATGTTTAAAATTAGTGTTACCCCAGGTATAGCTCTAAAATGAATCTCAGCATTGATTAAGTCTATGAAGTTGTGCCGATTGAGTGCATTTTAGGAAATGCTAGTTACAGTGTATTTGGAACCTATATCGTAGAGACAGAGAAGTCCATTAGCAGCCTTTTTATTTTTCAGTTATTCAGATTCACTTATTATATATATTTAGTTGTACAAAGTGCTGTCTGGAAAAAAACCCAGCCATAGAGGCCATATGTCAAACTATGTTTCATAGTACATGGCCGTATACTTTCTGGACAGCCCTCACATATAATTATATATATAATTTATTATATATAAATTTTCAGTATTCATTTTTACATAAACATCAATATAAAATTTTGGATTTCCAACTGGGTCAAATGATGGACCTTTGTCTTTACAAATATATGATGTTATGTATGTAATATTATATATGTTACTTTATAATATGTGTAAGACATGATAGCATGATTATGTATTTTAAACTTATTTATTTATTTACTTTTATTTCTTCCTTGTATGTGGCTTTGTGGGGGTTTTGAATCTCGGTTTTTTCATGCATCTTGCTCACAGCTCAGTGTGGGCCTGTAGAAGGTTAGGGGAGAAGGGGGTGAAGGGGCCTGGAGGTCTTCCTTTTAGGCAGCAACCTCTCACCTCAAGGCCTCCCAACCCAGGGACCCACAGTTATACGTAGACAGTGACAGCAGTCTCTCTCTCGATGGGCCAGCCAGCCCCCATGTCCAAAATACCAGTCCCCATCCCCCTGTTTTGGTCTCTCTGCCCCCAACTGTTGTTTATCCTTTATGTGTTTACAGGATGAACTCCTGGAGATCCCTGGTGGCCTTCTGTGTGTGGTGGCCTCCTTCTCTTGGGTGCCTCCGCTATCCTATAACCTCCTAGATCCATTTCCAAGGAGAGTGAAAATGGCCTTATCAGTAGTTTTGCGGCTCTGCGTTTTGCACGCTGGGAAGCAGCAGTCTGTGTGCAGCCCCCCAGCATTTTAGGTGCCCAATCGCCTCAGGGGTCTTAGGCAGAGATAAAGTAGAAAGAAGAAAGTGTTCCCTCTTTGTTTCCTTTTTTGTTAAGCATTGTGTTGCTTGTCTTCATGAAGTTGATCCTCCCTACCTCACTGGGTCAGGGGGCAAATTGCAATAACAGCAAAGTGAGCAAGAACACTAAGTTTCAGTCCAAAACAACACCTTTTACACAGGGTGCCGTGGTTTCTGAGGTGGCTGACCTTGTGTGGGGCTTACAACTCGCAAGTGCCCAGAAGAGCACTTCCTGTACCTGCTGGGCAGGCTGAAGAGCAGGAAACACGGCCACTCAGCTGCCCCATCACATATCGGTACTGACTGGTGACTGCCCGGGAACCTCTGACGCTTCCCTGCGGAGTCCCCCTAAGGAACCTGTGGTAAACCAAGCGAGTCAATAAAAAAGGGTGCCCCTGGGCATCGTCCCAGAATCTAGGTAAGTAGTTGAGTTCAGATCAGACCTCAGGAAGGACTCAGCTTTTGAGTTGAGGATGAGAGTTAACAGGGACACCCAGCAAACAACAAACAGCACTTTCAGCCACAGCGTAAGCCCACACCAGCTTGCAGGGTGGCTTCCCAGCGTGCTGCTGCCACCTAGTGGCACCAGTTAGTCAGGTACAAACAATGGACTGACGCACTAGTCCCCATTATCCACGATTTCGCCTTTTGTGGTTTCAGTTACCCGACCGGTGGTCAGCTGTGGTCAGCTGTGGTCTGCAAATATTAAAAGCGAAAGTCCAGAATTAAACAATTCCTAAGTTTTAAATTCCATGCCATTCTGAGTAGCATAACGCAACTCTATGCCATCTCTCTCCATCTCACCCAGGACATGAATCATCTGCTTGTCCTGGGTATCCATACTGCATACGTTCTCAGCCTGTTAGACATGAAGTGGGCTTAACAGATGAACTCTTCTGGTATCGCAGTGCCTGTGTTCATATAACCCTTATCTGACTTACTAGTGGCCCCAAAGCACAAGAGTAATGACACTGGCAATGTGAATATGCCAAAGAGAAGTTTTAAAGTACTTCATGTAAATGAAAAGATACATTTGTAGAGAAAAGCGTGGTATGTGTATATATAGGGGTCAGTATTATCCATGGTTTCAGGCATCCTTTGGGGGGTCTTGGGATGTGTCTCCCATGGATAAGTGGAGACTGTTGTATCTCACGGCAGTCTGAGGCTAAACAACCCTGCTCACTGTACCAGTTGTTTTAATTATGGGTTTTGTCATTATTTAGATATCCCAAGGCCAACCAATCAGGAGACAAGGGCCAATGACAAGATAGTGTGTTAAACCGGGAGATCCCAAGAGAAGGAGCAACCATGCCACTGGGGGCCGCATCGGGGAGCACTAGGGCCCATCAGAAGGCCGAGGGAGCGGGCAAAAGCAGGGCAAGAGCCTTTATTGTGTGCCAAGTGTCTATCTCTTACAAGGACGTTTGTCATTGGATTTGGGGCCCAGCCAGATATTCCAGGATGCTCTCCTCACCTCAAGGTTCTTAAATTAATGACATTGGCAAAGACTTCTATAAATGTGGTGAATTCCCAGATTCCAGGGATTTGATGTGGATATATATATATATATATATATTATATATATTTTTTTTGGAAGGGCCACCAACACATTGTAACTACCTTTTAAATATATCACAAATCTGACCACCATCTCCTCTGCTACTACCTTGGTCCAAGATGCCATCATCTCTCCCTGAACAAGTGCAAAGCCTCCTTAGTGGTCTCTCTGCCTCCATTCTTGCCCCTGAAGGGGTTCAGAACATACATGCCCCAAACATGCCACTTTAGCAGGAGGACTACGTTGAGCAGGACCCAGAAAACTCAGGAAAAGCTGACTTTATCCCCCTTCAAATGCCTGAAAGAAATAGACATTTCCCCACTTATGGAGGAAACCTGCAGTCATGGAGGAAATTTGCATTGGACAGGGCCTGCCTGTACCAGGAAAAGAACTGTCACCAGAGATAAGGTCTTACCTAAGAAACATCTGCATAACAGGGCAAGCTTTGTTTACGGAGCATTTCCTCCTCTTCTTTCCTGTGAAAGGCCTTCCTCCCCTTTGTAACCCCAAACCTTTACCTTTTCCTTATCTCAGGCTGGTGTATTAGCCTGTTTTCTGGCTGAATTTCTCATATGTTTATGGGGTTCCCATGCACGTACATAGTTAAATTAGTTTTTCTCCTGTTACTCTGTCTGATGTCACCTACAATGTTAGACCAACTACAGAATCTAGAGGGGTAGAAGGTAAAATATCTCCACTCCTATCCATCTTTAACCACACATTTTCTAAAATGCAGCCAAAATCATCCTTTTAAAACCTGTCAAATCATGTCGCTACTTGACTCAGAAACACCATTGGCTGCCCTGTCTTGTAGATTGAAATGCAGAGCCCTTGTCCTGACAGAGGCAATTTCACCTCTGGGTTCCTCTCCAGCTTTTATTCCCAGCAACTTTCTCCTGCGGCCTAGCCTCTCTGGCTGGCTTGCCTAGAATGTTCCTAGGCCTCCTCCCTTGCCCTCCCCTCCATCTGGACCCCTCTTCTTCAACACGGGTCACTAGCTCCTTCCCGCCTCTCATCCAGGTCTCTATGTCAGATCTCATCTCTTCATAGCAGCCTCCTGTGAATTCCTTATGGAAAACAACGCCCACTCTAATGCTCTACCCTGTCACTCTGTCTGAGCACTGACATGTAGTGCTGGCCCATGTGTTCTTTGTCTGTGTCCCCTGCAGGCAAGCACTTCTCTGCTCCATAACAGTGCCTAGCACAGTGCCTGGCACACTTACGGAATACATGGATGAATGGGTGGGTGGATGGATGACTGTTGAAGGTTTTCTAATTAGGCTCACTTTCTCATTTGTCAGATTATCCCCAATGGCTGCCCATTTCTGAACTAAAGCCCACATAAAAGTACCATCTGTGTTCAAGGTTAGCAATGAGCACATTCAAAAACTAACTTTTATTAAAGTATTACTTTATTGTTTTTATTTACTTCGTAAACAGTGAACTGTGCTTGCTGAAGGAACTGTGGCATGGAAATGACAGTTGAGGGCGTAGGAAAGTGTGGAGCTGATACTGTCATTACCCCCACGTAGACAAGACACCGTCACGAGGACAGTTCCGTCCTGCCCTCCATGGGATATGGAAAAAGGCCATTTCTGGTCATCGGTGTGAGCTCTCTGGTTAATCCTGTTGAAATTGTTATTAACACCTACTGAGCATTTATTGAGTTTGTAGGTATTAGGTTGAGAAAGAAAAAAGTGTCTATCCTATGAAAACAGTTATGCCATCAATATACACATTAACTAGAGAAACGAAAATGGAAGAGAGTGTGAAGTGATCCTGTAAGCACGACTCAGGGAGGCGGCTGGAGGTGAACTGCTTGGAGTCGGGTTGAAGGTGTTCAATATCAGGAATGAAGGGCTCAGCGGCCCCCCTAAGACCCACACTCCTGCCACTACTCTTCCCTGCCAGGTAGCGCATCCCAGTGTGTCCACCGTTCTCCAGCTACCAGGTCCGGCATGGAATGGGCACAGCTCTTAGAACCACAAGGTGCTTCCATGTGCCCGCTGGCTCTCTCACCACCCCCAGCTTGGAGTCCCTTGCCAGCTTCTGCGCCGGCTGAACTGGCCTTCTGATTGCTTTTCTGAGCCATGCCTGAGCCTGACCTCTACCTGGACGGGCCCTGGAGCTCTCTGATTTATGTGCTGGGACTGGCCTCTATTTCCCGGCTGTCCTCTGTCGCCCACTCCTACCTGCACCTGCCTGTCCTCCACCTCCTCCTCCCAGGTCCCTTCCCTCCTCTCATTTGTGTCATGTGTTTGGCCCTGAGCAGAGCCAAACACCCTCTTGGTCCTGTGCCCAGCATCTCACGTGTGCACCAGGAGAAGGTCAAGTCCTGGAAGTCCCTCCTCTCTGTGGCCGCAGACAGACCTGCAGGCCAACTGCAGGCAGGAAGCGCCGCAGGGCATCTGTGCATCCTGGAGGCTTCTACTCCCAGCCTGGCTCAGTGAGTGCGGATGCTGAGTCAGGGCTGGACGCCGCAAGACACGGCTGTCCCACTTCCCCACTTCCCTGTCGCGTCTCAAACCTTTCCTCCGAATATCCCTTGTCACGCCTCTCACAACCTCCATGTGCCCAAATTTTACCCAACTAATATTCAGTCCCAATTACAAGGTGACCAGATGTCCCGCTTTTGGCGGGACAGTCCCAATATTTAGCAATTTGTCCCGCGTCCCGCGGCGTTTTAAAAAAGTCCCGATTTTTGGAAAGAATGCACGACAAGCTAGGGAACAGCGGGAGATAGATCAAATTTTTAATCAAGAACCCCCTCCCCGCCCCGGTCAATGGTGTCCCGCTTTACCAATGTTAAAATCTGGTCACCTTAAATTATTTATTTACTTATTTGCCTGCTGTATTCATTTCCTGTGTCCTCCATTGCAAAGTATCACAAACGGAGTTGCTTCAAACAACAGACATATATTCCTTCACTGTTCACGAGGCCCCCAAATCAAGGTGTCAGCAAGGTTGGTTCCCTCTAGGACTCTGAGGGAGACTGTTCCATGGCTCTGTCCTGGCTTCTGGCAGGTGGCCAGCTAGCCTTGGCCTTCCTTGGCTTGTGGCTACATCTCTCTCATATCTGCCTCTGTCTTTTTGTCCCTGAGTACCTCAGTGTCCTCTCCTCCTCTTATATAGACATGGGTCATTGGACTAAGGATCCATCTTAATCCAACATGACCTCATCTTGACCTTTAAACTAATTCTATCTTCAAAGACCTGATTCCCAAATAAGGTCACATTCTGAGGTCCTGATTAGACATGACCTTGATGGGGGGTGGGGGGAGGGGAGTGATGGGGGAGGGGACACTATTCAACCCACTACATGGTTCTAGTAGCATTTTACCAACCTCCCATGTTGTTTTCCCTCTATCTTTCTGGACAACTCTCTCAAGATTTCCTCTGTAAGAACGATAAAAAAATTCACATGTATAGTTTCTCTTGAAAAATCTTTGAGACTATTACTTCCCACAGCTGCCCCTTTTAGATGATGGCTAGCCTGTCATGAACACTTACCTGCCTGATCCTAGGAGCATTTGTATTTGTAACTCCACATGTAGAAGACTTTCTATAGTCAGTGTCAAGTTTATTGAAAGAGTAATGACAATGTAACAGGATACAGAAGGAAGTTGCCTAGGGCAGCCATCAATCAAGGCACCTGAGGAATCTCCCTCATCTCAGGAGGAAGGTTCCAGGGGCTGAGAGACTTGATTGGTGTTAACTGACCACAATTGACAAAGAGCTACAAGCTAGCGCAGGTAGAAGTAATTGCTAGTAATGGGCCATAATTGACAGGGGAAGAAGGACCCTCCTATTGCCTTCCAGGCAGGATTATGAAACAGAAGGAGAGTGGAAGCAAAGATGGGCACTGGGGTCCTGGCAGCTGGCTGGACCTGCGAGGCACAGCAGCAAAGAGCAGCACAGGGTCATGGAGTTTTGGGTTGTGGGGAGCACTACTTGGGTCATAGATATTGGGTTTGCAATCTAGGGAGCTTGGAACACAGAGGTTTGGTTTGCAGGGGACAGCTGGGTCACCCCGCTTGGCACAGCAGTGGCTCTGATGTTGGGCCCCAGGAGTGTGGCTGGAGGAGATAGGTAGTTTTTGAAAGTGAAAACTTGGGGACGCTGGGATGGCTCAGTGGGTTAAGTGCTCACGCTGTAGCCCTGGGAACTGAGGCTCTAATCCTGGCCCCAGCCTGTGCGGACCCATATGCTGAACTGGGGTGTGCCTCTCATGTGGAAGGCTCCCAGTTTGGTCCTCGCTGGGGTGAGCTTCCTATGTGTGGGAGGCCCCTGGTTTGGCCCTCAGCTCGTGGGGGTGTGCTTCCCATGCAGGAGGCCCCCAGTCCAGTTCCCCACCCCTGCATGGCCCCCACCCACCTGTGTGGAACAGAACCATGTCAAAAACTGACAATGTACAGCTATGGAGACTGCTCTGGGCCCTCCCCCTTCTCTCTGTCTCTCTCTCTGTCAAAAACAATAAAATAAATCTTAATTAAAAAGAAAAAAAAGAGTGGAAACCCACTGCCTTCTCAGGTCACTGGTGCTCTGACAATAAACTTATTCTATGACCCAACTGCTATGTTGATCTATTGGCTGAACAGCACAAGCAGCACGAGTCTGGACTCAGTTTCTCTCCAGTAACAACAGCACCAAGATTTCTGCCAAGCTGGGCAAGTGTCCTTCTTGATTTCGTTCGTCTATCGGCTAATGTCTAAACAATAAGTGCCCACTGTAAGTTCGGCACTATTTTTGGCACTGGAAATACAGTTTGAAGCAACTATAGATACTCTTGCCCTTGTGGAATTACTGCCTAGTAGGGAAGAAGGGTAGGAATCCCACAAATAAATGAAAAATATAATTGTGATAAATCTCATAAACAAGAGGTTCGTGGTACTGAGAAGATCGACTAGGAGAAATTTTAATTAATCTGAAAAGTTGGGGAAAGCCAAGAAATGATGGATGAGGAACTTAACTAGAAAAGGGGAAAAGGAGGTAGGAAGCAGTATGTGCAAATGTCCCTGGGCTGGAGTGAGCTGCAATAAGACAAAAAGAAGACCGTTAGTTGAAGTGGGAGGAAATGAGGGAGAAAGGCAGCAGCCAGACCACACAGAACCCTGCTGACCATACTGAGGAGTCGGTCTTTATCCTAAGAGCCATGGGAAGCCGTTAATGTGCTTTAAGAAACAGGGTAGGTCCGTAGTTGTCTTGCTAAGGAAATGACCCTGGGTGCAATTTAGAAAACAGTTAAGAGGTGTGGGTAGGCTGACTAGGATGCTTCAGCTACAATCTAAGTGAGGAAGAATATTTTGGAATAGGGCTGTTTTATAGAGATGGAGAAATACAGATAGATTTGAGAGAAGTCTAGGAGGTAAAATCCACAGAACTTGGTGATAGATTGGAAAGTGGGAGCTAGGGTAATCCCTAGTGTAGGAAGTGTATACTAGATGCTATTTGCTAAGGCAGGGAGCACGGGGCTAAAGTGGGGGATGCTTTCGGACTGGCTGGATTTAAGTGCCATGGAAACATTCAAGAGGAGAAATTGAAGGTGGTGACTTGAGCTCAGAGAAGTTTGGGTTAAATCAGATAACATGTGCAAAACGCTTACCGGTAACTCAGCATCTGTTCGTAAGTACCAGCCAGTGCTGTTATTGTCCAGCAATATCTTTTTCTTTCTTTTTTTTTTTTTTGAACTGAACTGGAGGCCTCACTGCATTTGGGAAGCACACCCCAGTTCAGCATATGGGTCCGCACAGGCCAGGGCTGGGATTCGATACTCGGTCCCCAGGGCTTCAAAGCGAGCACTTAACCTGTTGCGCCATCCTGGCTTCCCCTAGATTTCTTAAACTTATTATTCAGTGTAGGTGACATACACTAACTATTATTTTGGTTTCCCAACAATATCTTAAATATTTTCAAAATTGACATGATTAAATGTGTGAACACATTCTGAAGTACTTAAAAGTCCCTGTCACATACTAAGAGCTTAATAAAAGTGAGGGAAGAAATATAAGAGATCACATCTCTGAAAATCCTTTTTATGTCTATGTGTCAGTATAAGAATTTATTATGGCAGTCCCTCCCTGAACTGTGGTTTTGCTTTTCTCAATTTTAGTTGCCTGTGGTTAATTGTGGTCTGAAATTATGAAGCAGAAAATTCCAGAAATAAACAATTCATAAGCTTTAAATTGCATGCCATTCTGAGTAGCATGATGAAATCCCACTCTGTCCCACCTAGGATCTGAATCCTCACTTGGTCCAGTGTCCCCATGCTGTATACACTCCCCACCTATTAGTCTCTTAATAGCCCTCCTGGTCATCAGACTGACTATAGAAATATCACAATGCTTGTGTTCAAGAAACCCTGATAAGTCACCTAATGCTATGTCACAATACCTACATCATTTATCTCATTAGGTAGGCATTGCTTCATCTCACATCATCACAAGAATAAGAAGTGTGAATACAATACAATAAGATATTTTGAAAGAGAAAGAATACATTTGCATAACTTTTATTATAGAATGTTGTTGTAATTGTGTGGATGAAAAAGGGGCGTTGTAATAAATCTAACTGAAAATAAACTCACAAGGAGATCTGATCATAAATTCCTAACTGAGCAGGTCATGGTGGGTAGTCACACCCCAGGAATATAGTAATTTCTTCAGTAAAGGGCTTGTTTTTGCCTTAAACAAGCTCTGTCCATTGTTTCTGTGCATCTAGGTTAACACACCTTTGAAATGTCTTTTTCATACTCCTGAAGTGTAACCACTCTGAAGATAGCACATGATCTTGTTATCTCACAATCCAATCCCTACCTTGCTTTCTCCCACCTTATTTAATCTTCTGTGTGCTTCCTCCTAATTCCAAATGCATGAAAGAAACTGAGAAACTGTCCTTTACAGCAGTTGAGACCTTGCTTCTAGGTGATTGTCATAAGTTTTAGCTCAGATAAACTCATACATACTCTCCACAGGTTTGGACATTCCTTACATCAACAATTGTCTTATTTTATTATCAGTTATCATTGTTAATCTCTTACTGTGCCTAGTTTACAAGTCAAATTCTATCATGAGTGTGTGTATATATATATATATATATATATATATATATATATATATATATATATATATATATAACATAGTATACATAGTGTTCGGTACTATCTGGGTTTCAGGCATCCACTGGGGGTGCTGGAATTCTGTATGTATTCAAAGCTTGACCCAGCTTTGAGAATCTCATAGAAAAGGGATGACTATCTGACCCATTATTTAGAAAGCCTTACTTTCCACATAAAAATTTAGTATTTCAAAAAATAGCCTTTGATACTGCTATTTGTAAAAGCATTGAATAAAGACACAAGAGACCTGATTCTAATCCTTAGCCCAAACTTTCTTTTTTATTAAGATTCATTTTATTATTTTTGACAGAGAGAGACAGAGACAGAGAGAAGGGGGAGGGCCCAGAGCAGTCTCCATAGTTGTACGGCATCAGTTTCAACATGGTTTAGTTCCACACAGGTGGGCGGGGGCTGCGCAGGGTGGGAACTGGGCTGGGGGCCTCCCGCATGGGAGGAGCTCCCCCTTGAGCCAGGGGCTGAACCGGGGGTGAGAACTGAACTGGGGGCCTCCCGCATGGTAAGCACATCCCCTGGAGCCAGGGGCTGAACTGGGGGAGAGAACCGAACTGGGGGCCTCCCTCCTGGGAAGCACACCCTAGTTCAGCATGTGGGTCCACACGGGTTGGAGCCGGGATTCAATTCTCGATCTCCAGGGCTGCTAAGCGAGCCTTAACCCACTGAGCCATCCCGGCTTCCCCTCAAACTTTCTCATTGTGTGGCCTCCCTTAGGTTTCCTGAAAGAATTGTATAAGATGGCCTCTTTCAGTTTTCAAATTCCATATCTGAGTTCTAAACATTTTAGCAAAAGAAGGCCTCTCACCCTCAGACAGGGGAGCCCACAGGAGAGGCACAGAGAAGCTGGGCCCCAACAAGAGCCTGGCCTGCGGGCTCTGTTATTGTACTTCCACAGAGAGATGGTGTGCTCTCTGATCAACAGGAATCTTAGATGTCTCATTCAGTGTTTCCTTTCCTTTTTATTTTTATTGTTATCATTATTATTAGTTTCAGGTGTACAAAACAATATAATTGTTAGATATTTACACACAAAGTGATCAGCCCAACAAGCCTACTACCCATGTGACACCTTCCATAGCTATTATAATAACATTGACTATATTTCCTAAGTTGTACTCTACATCCCATGACTATATACACACTTTAAAATTATAGTTGACATTCAGTATTATTTTATATTAGTTTCAGGTGTACAGCACAGTGGGTAGGCATTTCTTTAACTTATGGAGTGCTTCCCCCTAATAATACTAGTGCCCATCAACACCATACATAGTTTTTACACTATTGACTCGAGTTCCTGCACTGTATTTCATATCCCCACGACTATTCTGGGACTGTCAGTTTGTACTTCTAATTCCTTCACCTTTTTCACCATGTGAAGAACAGAATAAAAAAACAAACAAAACAGAAATAGACTCATAGATACAGAGAACAAACTGATGGTCGCCAGATCAGTGTTTCCTGGTAAGTCAAAGGTCATGGATTTCCCACTTCCTATCTCTGAGATGATAGAGGAAGATGAGAACCAGTGCAACAGTGGGCGTGCAGGACTCTGGCCCCAGGGAACAAATGGGAGCAGGGACGCAGGCATCGTGAGGAATCATGTTGCTTTTTCAAACCCTTGGGATCTCTGACTCCTGGGAAGAAGATGAGGCAACTGAACAAACGGCTGAAAGCAGACAGAGCATTGCAGGAGGAAGCAAGCACTTAGGAAACACCCTGGGGCATTTATTGTTCCCAGGAACCTACTGACTACGGTGTTTCAGAGCAAGGCTGTAGGCCACAGCACTTAGAGGAGAGGAAAGGCCTATTGGGAGGAAGGCCTGTTGGAAACTCTGCCACCAATTCTGGCCATAAAGTCACTTTCTGAGCCTTAGCTTCCTCACCTATAAAATCTTTATTACTTACCTGATCTACCTTACAGGATTGTTATAAAAAATGATATTACAGGGGATGCCGGGATGGCCCAGTGGGTTGAGTGCTCGTCTTGCAGCCCTGAGGTCTGAGGATCAAATCTCGGCCCCGGCCTGTGCGGACCCATATACAGAACTGGGGTGTGGACCCCACTTCGGTTCTCAATGGGGTGAGCTCCATGCAGGAGGCCCTAGGCCTGGTTCCTGCCCGTGCAGCCCTGCGCCCACCTGTGGAATAAAACTATGTAGAAAACCAATGATGTGCAACTGTAGAGACTGTTCTGGGCCCTCTTCTCTCTCTCTGTAAAAAATAATAAAAATACATCTTTTAAAAAATTATATTACAGGTAAGAGAGCAAAGCGCAGTACCTAGCATAGAGTAAGGCCTAATTTCTCAACATACATCCTAGATTATCTCCAAAGGAGGAATAAACTTTGTTTTGCCTCATGGCATTCAACAAGAAATGTCACCACGTGAGGTGCTCATCAGAGTAAATGTGGATGCATTCTTTCTTGTCCTCGTTCCCACGGAGTGATCCTCTCACGGAGTTCTGCTGGAACCAATCATGGAAAAAGAATAAAAAATAAATAGAAAGGCAGAGAGGGACAGACTCTGAACCAGTTAACCCCAAACTCTGGAGTGCCTGAAAGGCTCTGAGCTCAGTGGAACCTTCCTTTGTGTGTTCTGCCTGTGTTTTCAGCTACGCAGAGCCCCGGGAATGTTTTCTGGATCACGGAATGTATTTGTAAGAAATTTTTTGCTGTGAACAGACCTACCCTGAGAGTGCCAAATCACAGAATCGGCCCGAGGCCCCAAGAGATCCAGGAAAATAGATCTGATGGGTAAACCAAGTGGTTTTGTCCATTGCATATCATCTTTGAAGACGTAACCATTTCTTCCACTGACAGATCCACAGAAGAAAAAGTGTTTTCGGACACACGTCTTTTCATTTTTCCTTTCACCTTTATAAAGCTCCGACTAGTACTTTGCGTGTGCTAATGTATTCATCATGTGAATTTCCGTTAGAGGAAAAGGGTGAAATGTTCCTTCTTCCTGAATGTCCCGTTGGCTGGTCTGACAGAGAGCACCCATCAGGCTCCCTGTGCTTGCCTTGCCAACCACGGAACTGTTGGCGTAGCTTAGGGGAAGATCCAGGGAGCTCTGCACATTCCTGTCAAGGCATCTGCCACCTCCCCAACACCGACAACCTCACTACTATGATCTGCCAAATACCACACCAGGGCTAATCCCTCATGGCCCACACCTATCAGCCTGCAAAACTCCTGATTGCTTCTCACTACCAGCCCCCTTGCCCAGGTGACCCTGATAGCAGTCTGGCCCAGTGCCCTCTGCAGCGTGTTGCCACGATCAGGAAATGCCATGTAGTCTTCAGCTCTTCCCAGCTTTACCTTTATGCTCTTGGTCTAGCTGGTTTTTATCCCTGGCTGCACATTATTAATAGAAGTGTCTGTAATGCTTAAACAAAACTTGTTTTAAATTTAAAAACCCATCCCCTTTCCCCCCATAATTCTGCTGGAATTTGCGAGGGGGTAGGGTGGAGTTCAGGCATGTTTTGAAAAGTTCAAATAGGAAGGGGTTTATGAAAGGATATTAGGTAGTGTGTGGGGTTTCCAGGAGAGCCAGAGCACTGGCTGGGTCTGCTGAGCAGCCAGGAGCAAACCCTTGTTCCCTAGGGCTGCCCTGGAAAGGAACATGTCCCCACTCCCAGCTTCACCAGAAAAGGGGGTCCACTCACCACATGTGCCCCAATGGCCCTCACTATCAGTAGGGGTCTTTTTCTATGTAATTAAAAGATTTATTTTATTATTTTTGACAGAGAGACAGACAGACAGAGAGAGACAGAGAGAGAAGGGGGAGAGCCCAGAGCAGTCTCCATAGTTGTACAGAATCAGCTTTTCAACATAGTTTTGTTCCACACAGGTGGGTGGGAGCCGTGCAGGGCGGAACTGGGCCAGGGGGCCTTCCACATGGGAGACACACCCCTGTGAGCTGGGGGCCGAACTTGGAGGTCTCCTGCATGGGAAGCATACCCCAGTTCAGCATATGCCATTTGCACATTCAGCATTTGCACGGGCCAGGGCTAGGACTCGATTCTCAGTCCCTGGGGCTGCAAAGTGAGTGCTTAACCCGCTGAGTCATCCCGGCTTCCCCTGCCTTTCTTTCTTAATTTTCTTTTTTTAAGTGGCAGCAGGGTTATCCTCCCACCTCAGAAGCTACTCTGTTGTGGCTTCTTTTGCTGGTTCCTTCTCATATTTCTATCTTTTGCAATTTAGAGTGGTTCTGGACTCGGTCTTCAGATGGCTTCTCTTTACGCTCACTTTCTAGATATCTTACTCTATCCTACAGTCTCAATACCATCTAAATTTGCATATTGGCAACTTCCAAGTTTATATCAGTAGCCTCGACCTCTCCACTAAACACAGACGCCTAGAGCAAACTTCCCACGTGGCATGTGCACTTGGAAGTCCAATAGGCATCTAAAACCTGTGTATGGCTGAATTCTGGAATAATCTCCCAGTTATCTGTTTCCCACCTGATCTCCTCCAACTCAGAAAACACCAGCTCCATTCTTTCAGCTAATAGTCTAAACACCTTGGAATTATGTTTGATGTCTCTTTCTCTCATACCTTACTTGCATTCAACCAGCAAATCTTGTTGGCTCTAGCTTCGAATATATCCAGAAGGCCAGTACTTCTCTTCATGGACGTGGCCATATCATCATACAAGCCGCAATTAAATCTCACGGAATTATTGCAATGAACTGTCTGCTTCTACCTTCTGCCCTCAGTTTATTCTTCACACAGCTCAGGAGTAAACATCAAAAACATTCGCACTTCAAAAAGCATTAATCAGAAGCTATCACTCCTCCACTCAAGGAGCCCCGGTAGTTCCCCATCTCGCTGTGAATAAAATCCGAAGCCCTTCACATTGGCCTTTCCAGGATCTTTTCCTGACTGCCTTGCTGACCTCATTCTACCCCGCACCTACCTCCTGCTCATCCCACTCCACTCACAGGCAGTCACTAAGGCTGGTCACTGACCACAGATACAATGGCAGCTGTGTTCTTCATCAGTGTGATTTGGGGGATTGGGAACGAAGCCACATTAGTGTAATCATTGCCCGTTCTGAGCAAGCCCCCACTTTGGAGCCCCTGTCCTTGCCCTTCCCTCTGTCCCAATGACTTTTGGGACATTCTATGCTGGACTCCTCCCTCCCTTTACTCAAATCTCTGCTCAAGTACCATTCTATCAAAGAGACTTTCCTGACAACATTTTCTAAAATAACATTTCTCCCTGGTCACTCTTAGCCAGTTTAGTTTTTCTTCAAGAAAGTTACTACCCTCTCTTATAGAATTATCTCACTTATTGTGGGTCTCGGCTCCACCTTCCACTTGAATATAAGCCCCATGAGACAGGGATCTTTCCAGGTGTGTTCTTGGAAAGATCCTGGGAAGTCATACCCTAGTATTGAGCAAAAAACTCGCAGGGCTGGAAGCTTGTCTAAAAGAAAGGGTTTATTGAGCCAAATGATAGCCAGAAAAGGACCAGGGGCATGAGGCTAACCGCCAGCAACAGGGCGACACGGAGAAAGCAACGTGTCTGCCCTTGGAGTTACTGGGTACTTTTAGTGGGAAAGAAAGATGTAAGTTGCTTTGAAAGCATACACATTATTTACAGATGAGTGTGGGAAATGGTGAAGAGGGGGGTAGTTCTGTGATAGGTGCACAGCCTATAAGGAAGAAAGATATACTACTTTTGATTGGTTACAGCCAATGATCCTAAGTGCATATGTGGGATGCTGTGGCATCTAGTGGTCACCACAGAGGTCGATTCAAAGCGCCAACATACATTCAGGAGTGTGAGCAAGTCCTTTGTTAGGTAGCTCAGGGCTATCAACTGGCTAAACACTCTTGTTTCTCTCTCTCTCTCTGTCCAGTCTACTGTAATTTAATTAGGACATCTCAGAATTTCTCTCTTGTACCCCTGTACCCACAGTAGTGCCTAGCACGTTGAAGGAGTCCAATGTGAGTTGAATAAGTAAGTGAACGCATCTTCCCTTACATGACCATTTAGTGATAATTTTTCTTTCTAAAGCTTCACTAAATATCATCTGAGCTGGCTTCCATCTGCCTCATAACTCTTAAAGGGCCCCACAGACTCTATTGTCCTAACGATATTTCCTAGCGATGACTCTGAATTCCTGACGCCCTCTAGAGATGCCCTCTCTCTAAATTAGTTTGTAACTGCATCACTTCAAAGGAGCGTCCTCTTTAGAAAAGTCACATGAGTGGAAATTAACCATAAATAGAGTGCCCTGGGAGCAAACACACTCGTATATCAACAATTTGGCCTCTTTGGTAAACACTGCATTCTGTCACCAAGACGAAAGTATGTTCTCTTTCTCTTCTGGAATGTCTTGTAGCTTCTAAAATGTTTTAAATAAAAACCAAAGAAGTTCAACTCCATAGGGATTCTTACTGAAACTAGTTGGCAGATTTGATATTTAATGCTAGGTCTTCCACAATGTAGAAATGACTAAACACAAAGAAAATAGAATTGAACTAAAAATGCATGCGTTCACATAACAAATTTGTACTTTTACAATATAACTTTTAAAAATTTTAATAATGCTATTTAAAAAAATTTTTCAAAGTCTTAAAATGCCATCACAGCAATTTACAAAATGGTCTGGCAAACTTGATGTGTGCAGCTAACAACTCCCTAACTCAACTGGTGCTATCATTTTGAGAGATTTGAAAATGGAGTTATATTTTATAAAGCTAGCCCATCTTAGAACTCTGCGTTTACCCCCTCAGACATAATCATCACAGTTGTGTCTATAGTATTTATGTTTCAGAGGAAAGTAAAAGTAAATTGGCCTAAACATTTGCTCTGTTCTCTCTTCTGAGCATTTTCTTCCTTGCTAAATTGTCAACGTGTTCTTATGACATTGTGTAGTGTAAGCCTCTAGAGGTTTTTTTGTTTCCCTTTTTTGTAAGTGCCTGATTTAAGCTTGCTGAGGCATCCACTTCAAAGAGGGCTATCTTGAATGACCACCTTGCCAGCCACAGAACTAGATAAAGAGCCAGGCCACAGTTGTCCCCACGGCTGTCCCCAGACCCTTTGTTTTAGAGATCTTGGCTCATTTCAATAACTGACCATTTGGGCTGCTGTTGTTTCTCTTCCTGTGCTTCAAATTCACCAGTGAAGAGGGGTCCTGTGAGACCTTAAGTGCCCCACACTGAACCCCAGTAAAAGCAGAACTCTAGGCCTGTACTTGCTCTCTCTCTCTCATCCCTCCTCTACACAGGCCCTCACTGTGTGGCCCCAAGTGTGCTACCTAATTTCTAGCCCTTGTATGTAATAACCTCCCCCGACCCCCACACACATACCAAAGTTTCCTGTTGATTATTGCTGAGATTACATTTTGGCAATCATAATAAATTAGAACTATAGGGGCCAATCCAACCACAGCAATGGTTAGTGACAAGCTGAGGCCAACTGCCACAAAACACTTTGGCATCAGCCTAACAGCCTATTTCTTCCTCTGTCCACTCAATAAATACTGAAGACCTATCATGTGCCTGTTCT
The DNA here is from genome assembly GCA_004027555.1 of Craseonycteris thonglongyai. Taxonomy (NCBI): domain Eukaryota; kingdom Metazoa; phylum Chordata; class Mammalia; order Chiroptera; family Craseonycteridae; genus Craseonycteris; species Craseonycteris thonglongyai. Next base: position 45,469 of record PVKE010001006.1, on the reverse strand, counting down.
AGTGAAGACAACTAGGGAAAGGAATCCCTGCCCTCTTGGAGTTTGCTTTCTATTGAGGGAAGACACATCGTGAAACGTATTTGTTTTCTCTTGTTGCATAATGAATGCCACAAATTTAGCAGCTTGCAACAACACACAGTTATTATCTCACAGTTCCTGTGGGTCAGGAATCAGTGCAGAGGCCCCACCTTTTTGGAGCTTTTCATAGAGCTATAGAAAAGAGACATGTGAAGTGATCACTACTAAGTCAAGACATTAGATAGTGTAAACAAATAAGACCCTAAAAACTAGGTACACCAGGGGAAGCTGGGATGGCTCAGTGGGTTAAGCGCTCGCTTTGCAGCCCTGGGGACCAAGGATGGAATCCTGGCCCCGGCCCGGGCCTCGGCCCATGTGGACCCATATGCTGAACTGGGGTGTGCTTCTCATGTGGGAGGACTCTAGTTCAATTCTCACCCCCTGGTTCGACCTCTGGTTTGAAGGGGTGTACCTCCCATGCAGGAGGCCCCCATCCCAGCTCCTGCCCTGCACGGCCCCACCCACCTGTGTGGAACGAAACCATGTCAAAAACTGATGACATATAACTATGGAGACTGCTCTGGGCCCTCCCCCTTCTCTGTCTCTCTCTGTCTTTGTCTTTTTCTGTCTCTGTCAAAAACAATAAAATAAATCTCAAAAAAAACCCCCAAAAAACTAGGTACATCAACTTACTACCATTTAATTTTAGTTTAGAGACAAAAAGCTTGTCTACAACATCCAATGTGCTTCTTTAGGCCCAGATTGGAATCATTGTCATCACAATCCCACCAGGACTGTACAAGGGGGACCCCCCCAAACCAGAATTTACTTATAAAATATTGTGCATTTATTCTTACATGTTTAAACATCAATTTCAAGGCATTCTCTGTTTGATGCAATACAGCTATCAAGATGCTTTTTCCACTGCTCAAAACAGTTTTTGAACTTGTCAGTTTTTATTTTAGTGCTTCTGCTGTTTTATGTTTCACCTCTTCCACATCGGCAAAACATTTCCCTTTGAGGACTTTTTTCACCCAGGCAAACAAATAAAAGTCCCTTAAGTCAAGATCAGGTGAATAGGGAGGGTGGGGCATGGGGGTCCTGCTGGTTTTTGGTCCAAAACCACTGAACACTCAGTGTGGTGTAGGCAGGTGTGTTGCCATGCCACACATTGTTCGTGTAAATCACCCATCATGAAATGGGCAGCCAGGCTGAAAGAGTTTCCAAGAAAAAATTAACTGAAGTTGAACGCAGCCTCTCACAACACCAGCTGGTCCACGGAAGCAGATGGGTTCCTAGAACAGTCACCTTTTTGGGGAAGTCTGTACTACAAGGGGCCTGTCCTCCAGAAGAGAATTCTGGGGGTTTTTGGGTCCCCGCTTTGTATTTCTGGTGGTGACTCTTGGTCACATGAATAAAGTAGCTCCTGTTTGGTATGGTCTGTACAAAAGGCAGCAGAGATATCTTTTTAAGCTGATTTCTAGCCCAAATACCTAGAATTTGTTCTAATTTTGTGCTTAAAGGCATAGAACCTCTGATATTAAAATAAAAATTGGCCCTCAGAAACAGCTAATTTCCTAAGACTGAGTATTTAAAACGTGACTACACTTTGAATCTGGGGAGGAAAGGCTAGGAAAGATGCCTTGCAGGCATGACCTTCAGTCTAGGTGATCCCAAACAGCTGAGCCTGTAACCCCTGCCTCAATTCCTGTGGATGTGTAGGTTCAAAGCACTATTTCCCCTTTTCTCCCTAAATTATTTTTCACTTTTTAAAAAAAGACAAATGGCAGCATGATTCATGCAATTACTTCCTCCTCCCACAATGTCTTACAAAAGGCCTTCTAGATGGAAAATAATAATAATAAGTTTCCTACAGCAATTTGCTGAATAAGATTAGCTTATTGACTTGCAAAATTCCCCCTCCTTTAGGTTCTGTATTTTTATTCCAAAATGGCAAGAGCTGGATGGAATGTGTGTGAGCACTTATGTTCTGGTTTACGTGCAAACCCAATAACTTCCATTCCTTGTGATCTGAAGGACAGGGTTTCATCCATCCAGTGACATGCAGTTATGCGTGGCAACTTTAACTAGGATGTGGCTGTTCTAGCATTCATTAAACACTTTTTTTTTCCTCAATGCTGAAAGCAAATCATTATTTGAAGTCTTTCAAATGAGAAAATATATTTATTAATAGTAAAAGGATGTTGGAACTCAGAAATGTTATTGTATGATTGTGGGAAAGTCACCTAAACTCAATGAGCTTCATTCAGTTTCCTCATCTGTAAAAAGGAGATAAACAATATATACATTACCTACATAACTGGCTTATTTTGAGGATGAAGCGATGATTACTATGGAAGGTTGCTTAATTATAAGAATTACTTGAGTAGTTTATTTGTGCTTACCAGGGAACTGAGTACTGTAGTTTCTCCCTTCGTGTGTGTGTGTGTGGGGGGGGGGGCGAGGACGGAGAGGGGGGACCAGGGGGAGCAGTATGTTCCAAGACCTCCCAGTAGATGCCTGAAACCAGGGATACTACTGAACTCTATATAGACTATGGTTTTTTTTCTATGCACACATACTTCTTTCACTTAAAGGAAGCACTAGTGGCTTCTCTTTGATGTATCCGAATTGCCAGCATCACTACTCCTGTGCTTCGGAGCTATTATTAAATAAAGTAAGGGTGACTGGAATGTAAGCATGCACGGTGAGTTTGGCAGTCATTCTGATCACTGAGACAGCCACTAAGTGACTGATGGGTGGGGAGCGTCTACAGCATGGAAACGCTGAACAAAGGGGTGATTCATGTTCCCGGGGGATATTCACTGAAACATTACATGTAAATTGACAAGAGGACACCTGATAATTAAAAAATCAGAACTATAAGCAAATGTGTTATGACCATAATAAAGGAGATACCAGTGTGAGTGAGAGCAGTCAGAAAAGCTTCATGAAGGCTTTATTCTCTCTTTCTCTCTTTACTGGTTAAGTATATTAGGTTGGCAATGGTTTGTAAAAATTACATAGGTTCCAAGTGCACAATTCTATAGTACTTCGTCAGTCAGCTTTCTTTCCATCACAGTATATTTACCTCCCCCTCCTCCCTCTCCCATCTTGCTCCTCCCTTGCCCTCAAGTAACCACTGAAGTATTGACTATGTCCATGAGGTTTTGTTTCTTTGTTGCTTTCAGTTTTATTATTCTCTTTTTTTTTAAATTATTTTTCATGACAAAAGTTTTATTTTATAATAAGACAAAACATTTGTTTAAAAAAAATCAACAGAACCCAAGAGTAGGCAATGAAAAGTTAATCCTCCTCCCTGACTAGATTCCCAATCATTCCTTCCTCAGAGGTCAACTTAGTGAATTCTGCAGCTCATTTTCCAAAATAGCCTATGCGCGTGCACACACACACACACACACACACACACACACACACACACACACACGAATACCATGAACACTACGCTACAATTTCTTTTTTCCTTAAGATTTTCATTAACATACCTTGTAAATCAATCCATTTCAGTGCGTAGAAATCAACCACATTGTGTTTCCGATCTGTAGAATGTTCCCATACAGTTATGCCATCATTTACTTTATCTGTCTTATCTTGATAAACATTTGGAGGTCTTTCAGTTTTTTGCTATCAACTGATCACCAAACAGTCCTTTAGTGGATATCCTGACATATAGGTCTTTGTGTGTATGGTGTGGGTTATCAGTAGGATAAATTCCTATAAATGGAATGACTGGGTGTGTGCATGTAGAATTTTAAAAGACTGCCAAATTGTTCTCCCTTTGAGTTGCAGCAGTGTAAGAATGTACTGTTCGCTTAAACTCATAAAAATTCTGTTTACTAACAACCTTTTGATCTTTGACATTTTGATAAAAGTGGAACTTCATTGTTTTCATTTATGTTTCTTATAATAAGGCTGATTTTGAGACTATTCTAAGATTTTTGCTTCCTTATTTTCTGCAGTTCTTGTCAATATCTATTGGTCATTTTTCTATATAATCGTATTCTTATTTAATCATAAATCTTTATATTTTCAGGAATTAACCCTTTCTTTAGCCACATGTCATACAAATATCATTGCAAGTTACTTTTGTTTTTTGATTTGTTATGGTGTCTTTTGGTGAAGCACAAGTTTTTATTAAATAAAATTATCAATAGCTTCCTGCCATGGCTCCTGAATTTTATTTCTTAGAAATTTCTAAGAAAATAATTCCATTTTCCCTTAGCTGTCTGTGGTTTTATGTTTTATGTTTACATTTATGAACTATCTGGGAAATGATTTAATGCAAGAAGTAGGGAGCATGTTGTTCCCATACTGTTTACTGAATAATCCATCATTCTTCCAATAACTTGAAACATCTTTTTTTTCTAAGATATATTCCAAGGATGCCGGGATAGCTCAGCTTTTGAGTACTTGCCTTACAATCACGAGGTCTGGAGTTCAGTTCCTGACCCCCATATGCTGAACTGTGGTACAACTGCAATTGCCGGGACAGTGGCATAGGTTCTTACCTCCTGTGCGGGAAGTCCCCAGTTCTGTTTCTGCCCCATGTGGCCCCACATGCACCTGCGTGGAATGAAACCATGTACAACTAATGATGTACAACTATGGAGACTGCTCTGGGCCCTCTCCCTTCTTCTCATATTCAGTATACATTATTATTATTATTTTAAAATTTATTTATTGTTTTTGACAGAGAGAGAGAGAGAGAGAGATACAGAGACAGAGAGAAGGGGGAGGGCCCAGAACTGTCTCCATAGTTGCACATCATTGGTTTTTCCACATAGTTTTATTCCACAGGTGGGCGTGGGGCTGCACAGGGCAGGAACTGGACCGAGGTCTCGCTCTGGTGAGAACTGAACTGGGGGCACTCCCTAGTTCAACATATGGGTCCGCACGGGCCAGGGCCAGGATTCGATCCTCGGTGCCCGGGGGTGCAAAGTGAGCGCCTAACCCACTGAGCCATCCCAGCTTCCCCGAGTATACATTATTTTAAGGAGACCTGATCTCTTTACCATATTGAGTTTCTCTATCCAAAATGAGCCTGTGTCTTTCCAGTGATTCAAGTCTTCCTTGAGTAATTGGAGAGGAGAGAAATGAAAACGTAAGGAAAGAAGAGTCACAAAATCGAAGAACCAGAGAAACATTCCGGAAGCCCAGGGCAGATGTATGGTGTGGGGTCCTAGAGAGGTAGAGGAGGAGTCGAGTTGTTGAAGAGTCTCAAGTCTCACCTCAAAGAATGTGGACTTCACACAGGCTGGGAAAGGCTTGGTTTGGAAAGGCTGCCAGGGGTCCTTCAGCAGGGGTGATTTTATCCCAGGGGACATTTGACAACTTCTGGAGATATTTTTGGCATAGCAGAGGGTGGAGGTGCTACTGGCCTCCAGTGAGTGTTGGCCAGGGATGCTGCTGAACACCCTACAATGCACAGGACGGCCCCCACACAAAGCACTAATCAGACCCCACGTGTTGATGGGGCCAAGGTTGAGAATCCCTTCATCAGAAGGACTGAAAGGCAAAGAGACTCTAGTCAGGGAAACAGTTTAAGAGGCCAGTGTGGGCAGAGTGGGCTCTGACCATGCCTAAGTGTAGTCCAGCAGGCATTGCCCCTCCTAGAATCTTCTGTGCAAAAGCAGGATGAAGCCAGAAAAGCTTGGAGGGTCCCGTCCGGCCGTCATGCCTCCTCCTGGCAAAGGCATTGCTATTTAGCGGTTTGCATTCTTCATACTTAGCTATGTTCACGAAAACAAACACATCGGGAAACCTCAATCTTTCCATCCAGAACATGTCTTGAGGAATGTTTGCTGCAATACTTTCTTCGAAAATAAAAGCTTGTTTAGAGCTTGGTTGCTCAGAATTAGGGAAACCACACTGAGCTGATTTTAGAAAGGCCACAATTCAACGCATATGAGAGGCTTTTCTGGTCTTGAGAAAAATGAACAGCATTTCCTTCTAAGGAGCCACATCCCTAACAATATTATATGTCCTGCTTCCGTACGTGGTCTCTGTTCCTGGGCCTCTAAAAGCAACAGTTAGCATACTACATGCAAACAGTAGGCACTAGATAAATAATGGTGAGTGGATACATAGTATGGGGAATGTAAACATGTATTATAACTATTTTATTTTAGGTAATCTAACAATATGAATAAAGAACAACAACACTTATTTTGAACTTAATATGTGCAAACATTCTAAGTGGATTATTTTATTGACTCCTCAGGAAATGAGGTGATGAGGTAGGTGTTATCATAATGCCCAGAGGGTAGGTGGCTTGCCCATGGTAACTTACGGTAGCTAGTGAGTGGAGAGAGAGCCGGTCACCTAAACCTACCATTTTAAACCCTAGGCCCGTGGTGGCGAACCTTTTGGCGATTGAGTGCCAAAGTTTATGAAATAAGAGTATACTCTCTCGACTCGCGTGCCAACCCATCGAGTGAGATAGAGGTATCGATTATTTTTATGTCTATAAGAGGCATAGGATGTTTTTATAACAAAATACAATAATTTTTTAATGGTATTCACAATTATTTGTTTTGAAGTTTAAATATTTTATTAGAGTGCATAACAAAGGGAATTATATAAATTAAATACCATAGAAAATCTCTATCAGTCATTTATTACATTTTTATTTGGTGTAGAATAACATGATATTATAATAAAATTATAATTTATATGAAATAAAAAGGAAAAAAACATGTGACAGAATTAAATTATAATAATAAACATTAGTCGTCAAATGCACGGAGTGCCCATGAAAATTAAAGAATCCTCTATCATTGTTAGTGTGATTTCTGTTGTTGTGCAGAAGAAGACAGATGAATCACATCAGGTTTATATTTTGTTGTTTTTAACATTACACAAGCTGCACTTGCTGCAATTACAAGTTGTTCACATGTTTCAGGTGTGACAGCAACGGGAGAGTAGAATACTCGAAAAATTTGACTCAA